>CAUYSK010036952.1:0-92067 GCA_963575035.1 Avahi laniger | reverse complement strand
GGAAGAATGGGCTCCACTTGTACTCGCCATCAAATTGGTACTAGCTGATCAACACTAGGGTGATCACATGGCAGAAATACTCTCCAGGGATTAGAGTGATTTGGGGGGGGGGTGGAAAATCTAAAACTAAATGACATGGAGAACACAGTAGGGGGGAAGGGCATGCCTTTAACCCGCACTTGGGTGAGGAAAAGACAAAGTGTGACCATAACGTTTGTACCCTCACAATACCCTTAAATAAAAAAAAAAAAAAGAAAAAATAAATAAATGAAATAGGATTTGGACTGAGGCAGAATTTGATTTCAGTGCCATTTTTGTCACTTATCCTTTGTGTGATCTCAAGTAAGTTATTTAACCTCTTTGGACCTCACTTTGCTCATCTGTAAAATGGGTGTAATAATATGTATCCTGAAAACTTATAGAGAGGCTTGACTGTTAGGCATGTAAATCTGGTACATTGTTTGGCAAATAATAAGTACTTAAGCAATTGCAGCTGTTATTAAGGACATTGTTTTTCACCCTCACATAGGTTATAACTCATGAAAGTCTTGGTTCTTAGAAGACAGCGATATATTTTGGCTTCTGGACTCACAGCTTCAGTGCTGAAATTGCTTGGTGTCTGACAACATGGAAGACTTAGTTTCCCCAAAATTGATCAGCTCTGTTCCAGTGGTAATTTTATTTTACGTATTGTCTTTCCCCCTTGAAGTAAGTACATTTTGGTTCCTGAGTCTATAGAGAATTTCAAAAAAAGATACATTGTATATTGATAAAATGAAGGCAGCTTTATATTTTGAATACTATTTTTGAAACTTCAATTTAGAAAACAAATTTCAATGGTATCACAGTTAACTTCCTCTTAAAGCTCAGGTATTCACAATTTTCTTCATGAATTTTTGAGAATTTAGTAAAATTCTCTAGCCAATTTTAAGCTCTTTTTGGATAACTTAATCACAATGCAGCCACAAGGAAATAAACTGATTACATAAACCATACCATTCACTCATCCCAGACAAGTCCTTTGCCAGGGATATAATACTGTATTGCATCTAATTCCAGGGTTGGGAAATGGAGTTGCATTGATAAATCAAGGACTGGCTTGGTACACAGCCAGGTGCAAATGGCTGTAACTCAGTGTTTAATTCTGCTGACTTGCTTTTTTCCCTCAGCTTCTGGAACACCATCCCCTCTGCCCCTCCTGCTTCTATCTCTACTGTAGGCTCTCACCTCCCTTCACAAGATGTTGAAGAACCTTCAGGAATCCATCTTTCAGACAGACAGGAGCTAAAGATTCTGATGCAACTGCCCAGGGGATTGGCTTCAAGGCGCCGAATTTGCACTGCAAAAAAAAAAAAAAAAAAAATTGCAAAGAAAATCAGATGTAAGAAACTGTAGCCTCAGAGGCAGCATAGGTGACTGGAGGATAGATGTTCTTAATCTTCTTTTTTGAAACAACGATAATGCATTCTCTACGATGCTGGGTAGAAAAGGTGAAATCATGCAATAGCTCCATGCCTTGACAGTTGGACTGGGCTTGCTGGCCTTCTACTTCACACAATGCGTTACACACAGTGTGCACTCACTAAATACTTCCCTTGCACAAGGCACTCACATACTTCTTTTTCCTCTGAGTCACCAGCCATGATGCCCAAAGAAGCTTCCTTTTGTTAGTAAGATGCATTATCTCCTTGGCCATCAAAAGATCGATGTGGAGGAGCAGCTGAGGAACAGCAGGGCCGGGTGGGGGGCAAAAGCTATCCTCTAATTCTTTCTCTCATTCTCTTCTGTGACCGCCTCCTGCTGTTCGAAGGGGTTGAATCAAAGCTACTAAGCACCTCCTCCTCCATCTTGCAGCAAGAACGGCCTTGTAAACTAGGGTTGCGGCATCTTCCTTACTTTCTTGTCAAAGTAAAAAAAATAATATGCTAAAACCCGAAACCTGAAACAGGAAGAAAGAATAGATCTTAAAGGTAGCTGCAAAAATTCTAACATCTGTCTATTTTTCTCAGTAACCTAAATGAAGATCCGAGGCAGCGTTTAGCTCTGAGCAGTACAGGGACATGGGGTTCATTTAAAATAAGAGCTACTTTAAAAATCTGGATTTCAGTGTTTCGCTGTGTCTTAAACCGGGGACTGAAGGCATTTTAAAGAAAGTTACTAAGTCTGAGTAGTAACTCTGTTTAGATTCTATATTAATTGTACTTCCTATTGTCTTCTTACTTTACTTACTTTTCCACACTTACTTTAAACTGAAATGAATCGAAAGAAAGGGATCAGACATAAATAAATATGATGACGAAATCAGGCGTACCAATTTGACCAGATATGCATAAAATGCACTTGGTATCTGAAAATGGTAAAAAAAAAATCATGCACAGACTGTGATGAGGCAAGATCAATTTTTATGAACATGTATTGAGTTTCTGCTCTTTGCTAAGCCCTTTGCGTATATCATTTCATTCATTCTCCAAAACAACTCTGGGAGATAGACATAGTAAGGTAGAAAGTGAGGACACCTATTTCACAAAGTTATTCAGGTGCTTAAATAAGACGGTTAACTATATGGATGGCTAAATGCCTTGTGCATATTATCATCATATACTTTATGCTTAGTAACGATAATTTATTCCCTTTTGAACCTGGCATGAAAGCAAACAGAAGTTAAGTGAGGTCAAATTGCTTTCCCAAGGTCTTGTTGCTGGCAAGTGGTGGCACAACAGTTCTGGGACCCAGGAGTGAGGAAAAAAGGCTTTTAGACCCCAAATTCCTCTGACGCTGTCATGAAAAGATCTTTTCCAGCTCATAGAAGGCAGAATAGATAGACAGACTAGTGGCACAATAAGGACCTGCACATTCCTCTTTGTGATCTTCTATACGTTTGCAACAAGAGAAAAGAACGTAAGAGCTCTGAACAGTCCCTTTTCAAAGTCACTTTTAGCTTTGAATTTAGAATTACTCATTTTTTTGTGTGTCTATTAATGATGTTTAGGGTGAACTGAGATACGTATGAGAATAGTCTCAGCAGTGTTATTCATAATGACCCAAATTGGAAAACAACAACAATAAATGTTTATCAACAGGAATGGGCATGTTTTAATATTTTACATAAGGAAGTGCTACACACTAATGAAAACACATGAATGTCTGCTAACCACTCCTTGCACAAACACATGGAAGAATCCCAAAAATATAATAATGAGCAAAAGAAACCAGACCAAAAATATAGACAGTATAATTCTGTTTTCATAAAAGTAAAAAAAATAGGCAGCACTAAACTATATTTAGAGATTTATCCATAAATATTAAAACTATTATGGAAAACAAGGAGATGTTTACCCATCAAAGGCAGGCCAGGGTCACTCCAGGATACAGACGGGAGTTTTGATGAAGAACTGTGTTGAGTGCTTTCAGGGTGCAAGCAATGTTCTTGGTTTGTCCTTGGAGGTGGTTTCAGGAATGTTTACTTTACAATAATTTATTAAAATGTGCATTTATATTTTATGCATTTTCTGTGTACAGATCGCATCTTACATTTCACAATAAAAAAGGTTTACAAAGAAATACTGTACTGAGAAGACACAGTTCTTGGATGAGATAATAACAGGAGGGGTCAGAATCTTTGGCTCCCACCTGCTCTTCTGCCCTCTCGCCCCCTCGGAATGGAGGCCGGGGCAGGTTGGCGCAGCGGTGCGGCCGCGGTGGCTTCCCTGCTGTCTGCCTCGTCACACAACAAGCTGAGAGGTGATGGGGCTGGGGCCACTGGGGAAATGTCTCGATCTTTACTTCACGTAGAAGGCGGGAGAAGAGCTGGAAATGATTTCGATACTGTTTGACATTACACTTACGAAGGAATAAAAGGACAGGGAAACATTTTAGCTAGTCTGTCTCTCGGGATTCTGCAATTTTTCTCTCTCTTGTCAGCAGAGAGAACCAAACTATCCCCAGATAATAAAGAGAAAATATCCTTATTTTCAGCCTGTCCCAAAATATCAAATGAGTCTCACTCTTAAACCCATGCTATTTCCACGTCATCATCGCTAATGATCGTTTTGCATAGTTGCTGTTTTTATTGTAGGGGTCTGAACACCTGGGAAATTAGGTGTGTCTGCCCCAGCTCCCCAAGTGTAAGCATGTCAGGGTGGATGTAAGTTTGGGGTAGCTCAGTTTGACAGTGAGGTGTTCAGGAAAAAAGAAAGCGCAGCGTTTGGGATGGGGAATAACTTAGGGGAAGCGATGGAGGTGGCTACGGGGTGTAGGGTAGAGACCCACGAGAATGGGTTAGGAAGCCGCACGCGCTATGAATGTAAGATTGTCTCAACAGTCAGGGCCTGGGCTCCTTGCCTCAGGGAATACATGATATTAAGATCCAGAATGAGCATTCAGTGTGCAGAGGATATAAATGATTCTGGTGATGTGAATTTTTTAAAAAAATCCAGCAGTCAGCTGTGAGTCTACACAATCTCCGCTGCTCTGGTCAGTCAATTCTTACAACCAGGGCTGATCCCTGACCACGCTGCGTTAGTTAGAGTCAGTAAGGTAGGAAACAAGGTGGTCGGTGGGAGCCTTTGATACTGAGTCAGGGAGGGCTGTGTTCATATTGCTCAGAGATAGCTGCAGCAGAATTCTAAGAAGGCAAATAAGGTTGAAGAATTAGATTTTTCCTCATTCACTTCACATGGAAAACGGAATTTTGTAACTGCTTTGAAAGGTCAGAGTCCCCCCTCTCAGACGATACTCCATCACTGAGACCAATTCTTTATTTGATGTGTTCTTGAAAAAAATGGCAGGCATTTGGGGAGTGTGGACAAGGAGGATGGTGAGCTTCCAGAAAGGAGCCGGGTTTCTTCCTTGAACGGGCTTGCTTCCCAGAAGACAGGTTGATTTGCATTTTATCTGCAATGCATCACTCGGTGGTGTGCAATGCTGCAGCCCTGCACGCAGCCTCTGCCTGGACACAGCCTTGTCCTCTGAGAAGGGCTGCATTCATTTGTAACCACCCAACGCTGTTGAATTGACAAGCCAGCATTTTCTTCCTTTTACCAACACCCCAAGAAAAGAAACTTCACTGTGAGATCTTCTCGAGCCGTTCAAGGTCACTTAAGAAGGGAGCTAAAATAAGGAAATATCACTATATTTT
This sequence comes from Avahi laniger, assembly GCA_963575035.1. Taxonomy (NCBI): domain Eukaryota; kingdom Metazoa; phylum Chordata; class Mammalia; order Primates; family Indriidae; genus Avahi; species Avahi laniger. The sequence goes on along the minus strand of CAUYSK010036952.1, from coordinate 86,930 downwards.
TGTTTGAGCAAGGATTTGAAGGATAAAATATGCAAGAAATAAAAAAAAGATCCCAGAACCTTTAAAGATTGAGTTATATTTGTAGGAAGTATAATTCACATGAAATAACAGCACCATTTCCCTTCATCTCTATGGTTGAAATTCAGGTAGAATTGGTGGATGAAAAAAGTTTCCCGGCTGTGAAGGCTTTGCCATGTCATTTTCTAACCCATCCATTCCAATACTTTGTAGCATAGGTATTGCAGTAAAGAGTTCTCTCATGTTTTAAAATTAAGCTTCTGTTGATAACTTTGGCTCAGGTCTAAGGTAAAGTGAAAGAATCCACACAGTTGCAGGTGACTGATGAGAAATGAACATCAGCAGAATGTCCTAAGAGCAATGACAATCTGCCTCTCATTGAAGAGTCCCTAGAGGACTGTCCCCAGTCCTTATCTACCGTCTGCCTAGATGATCTCATCCAATCTCATGTTTTCAATTACTATCTGATGACTTCCAAACTTCTATCTCCTGGCCAAATATTTCCTCTGAATTTCAGAAACATGCTTCAACTGTGTAATGGGCATTTACATATGAATATATGAAATTAATTAAAAAGTAACATTTATTTTGGAGAATAGAGGTAAGGATTAAAATTTTTACTCCTTGCTTCACCTCTATTGGAATTCCTTACACATAAACTACACAATATTTATACACGCAAGGTGAGAAACAAATTGGAAGCATAGTACGGCTTTATTATGGATTGGCAATTAGCTAACACAGTGTTAACACCACCCTTAACACGACACTCTCTGTAACACTGGAGAGTACGACTTAAGCCAGAGGTACCCAGTGGCATTTTCTGCTCCCTCTTTATTCTGCACATAAGTTGACTAAATCTTCAGATTAGACCCTAAGCCAATCACCTGGCCTGCTACCTGGAAGAGGACTGGCACCTGCTCCTAGCGATTAGACCCTGTCCAGTTTGTTTTCCAGATGGGAGAGTAGAAGCACAAAAGTGGAAGAAAGGAAGATGATAGAGGGTTCTGATCTTTGCACATGTTTTCCCAACCACTGAATGCCTTTCCTCCACCGCTTGATGAATTTCTACTCACCCATCTAGGTTACTCTTAAAAGTTACCTTTTCTGGGGGGCAAGGGCAACACATGTAACCTAAACATCTGTACCCCCATATTATGCTGAAATAAAAAAAAAATGAAAAAAAAAAGTTACCTTTTCTGTGAACATCTCGTGATATACCAAGCTTTAATTATCCAGTGCTCCCATAATATGCCACCCCTGAGCATGTGGCCCTCAGACATATTCTTCGTCCTTCCTGGTTTGCTGTGTATGGTGGGAACTGACTTCATGCTTCCATGTCAGGCGACCTATGGCTCTGGCAGGAAATAGGGGTGGGGAGCAGAAGCCGGCGTCCTCCCTCCATGCGTTGAGTGGGTTTTCTAGCAGTGGCTTTGACCCCTCTGGAATTTCTGCGCCCGCTGGACATGCCTGCCCAGGTTCCGGCTCCGCGCGGGAAACTCCAGCTCTGGTAACACCACTGTGTCAGTTTCCCAAGGCCACTGTAACAGATTACTGCAAACACGGTGACTTAAAACAACAGAAGTTGATTCTCTCCCAGTTCTGGAGGCCAGAAGTATGAAATCAGGGTGTCAGCAGCGCTGCACTCCCTCTGACAGCTTTAGGGGAGAGCCCTTCTCTGCCTCTTTCACTTCCGGCAGCCTCAGGCGTTCCTAGGCTTATGGAAGCATCACTCCAGTCTCTGCCTCCATCTTCACATGGCTTTCCCTTCTTCTCTCGTTGTGCCTTCTCTTTTGTCTCTTACAGGGACAATTGTCATTGGAAAGGGTTCACTTGAGTAATCTAGGATGATCTCATCTCAAAATCCTTAATTTAATTACTGTTTAATTATGCCAGCAAAGACCTTATTTCTAAATAAGGTGGTAGTCACTGAGTCAAAGTACTAGGATAGGGACATTTTTTTAGGGGGCACCATTAAACCCACTACAACCACCTTCCCTCCTTGTTTCCCTCATCTTGGGGAGGGTGGAGGCTGTCTGCAGTGGATAACGTCTGGGTTACCTCACGGTCCACCCTGCAACTTCTCAGCTCCTCATATTCTGAGTAGCCAACTACTTATGTTACATTTTATCATTCTATTTTTATTTTATTATTTTACATTTTCTCTGTTATAAACATTGGAAATGGTTATAGTGAGATCCTGATGGACACACATAATGATTTTTGTATGTTTCTGTTCTACACCCTTAATACAACATATTGTCTTGATTTGTTGACACGTGTACACCCCCCTGGCATGCTGCGCAAACTTTGTTATTTTTCCGTCATCCTCAGAAACACAACACATTGCCTAGTTTGGAAAATGCTCAGTAAATAATGAGTTATGAATAATGATCTGAAAATAAATGAGGAAAAGATGCTTAATAAATCTTGTTTTCCACTGAGCTTCTATATAGATGCTTAATAAATCCATCCTCTCAACTCAGACTTGTTGAATTTTCAGAGTCTTTTTTTAAAAACTCACGTCCTCTCCTTGTCCACTGTGTCCAGTTTCCCAACTCTTGTCCATTTCATGAGTCTCCCACCCTCAGAGATGGCCGCGCTCTCTTCATTACCCCCCCACTGCTCATTTTGACTTCCACGCAGTCTCCTTAATTAGCTGGCCTGATTACTGTATTTTTTTCCTTTCAATTGTTGCTACATTTTACATCTACACCTTACTTAAGAGTTCAAGCACATTGCTGTAACTCTTTCCTTAAAAATCTTTAGCAGTTCTATATTATCCTCTAATTAAAGAACAGATTCCTTAACTGTGCATTTGAGACTTCAATATATTTCCTAGTCTTGTTTTCCACTGAGCTTCTATAGAGAGCACATGCTTGGGTCAGCCTCAGTTCTCTTTGTTTATCAGCCAAGCTTTGTACATTCTTGCCCTCAGTTTTGCTCATGCCTCTCCTTGGGATACCCAGCTACTGAGTCTACATAAGCCGATTTCTCCAGGCCCTAATAAAATGTGTCCCCCTCCACAATGACGCCCATGATCTCACTAGACTGAATTTATCATTTTCCTTTTAACTCTCACAATGTCATTTTTAATTCTGTATTGCAGTCATTTGGTACATATCTAATCTTGCCTCCTTAAACCAACGGTTCTTGAGGGCAGATGCCATGGCATATTTATCACAATTAGAACAGCTACCATTTAATGTTTACTAGGACTTAGGTGCTGGGCTGAGTATTTAGTATGTAGTATTTTCTTTAATTATCACACCAGTCCTCTGAAATAGGCACTATGTTTTAATCCTCATTTCACAGATGAGGCAGTTAATGTTTAGAGAAGATACATAACTTCCCTGAGGCTAAAAAGCTTCTAAATGACAAAGCTACAATTACTGTCTGACTCTAAAGTCCATGCAATTAACTATGACTGCGTCACTTTCCCTACAACACCTCATTTAATAAGTGCCAGTTAAATGAGTAAAAAATGGTCAGTATGTGCTGCTGAAAAGAAGCATAAGGCTTAGTAGTTAGACTTTAGTTCAAATTGGAAGCTCTAACACTTTCTTGGAGTGAATTAGTTATCAAGTCTCAGCTATTTCCTCATTCATAAGGTAGAGGAAAGGAATAATGATTCCTACCTCACAAGGGTGTTGTGAGAATAAAATGAAACAATGCAAATGATGGTATCTACCAGCAGGCTCTCTCTATATATGTTAGCTGATAATAATAGAAATATTTTTACCATTTTACTATTCCTCTTTGGAGGTAGCAAGATGAAAGGAAAAGCATGCCACCAACAGTAGCCATAACCGTTTTACAAAATTCACCCCACCAGAAAATAAACTTTATTCTCCACCAGGCAAAGTTATCCATAGTCTATGACCTCAGAGGGAAATGCCAAATATTATGGTACTTCATAATAGAGTACTGTTTTAGCTTCATTATATACAAGTATTTTTATATCTATCTATCTACATATCTATGTGTTTAATTATAATGTCATTAAATTGTCAAGATAACCCTGTCACTGGGTTACTAGGAGTGACATGTGCTTAGCTCAATCTTTATTAAGACATTGACTTTCTTATCTAGGCTTCAACTCCATTCTTGTTATATCCCTTAAGTGGCCTCAAATGTACAAATAAAATTTGGTCCTTTTATCTCTCACCTTGTTTCTCCATGTAAGTTCCTTCTCTCTGTCTTGCTGACCACAGTGATTCATGATGGCGTTTCAAATACTTCCAAATATTGGTGTCCACAGGAATAATGTCCCTTCAAGCAAGGCCTTTCATCACATGAAATTTTAAAAATTATAATAGTATGTGAGTATACACACATCCATGAAATTGTACTACTATTTACTGTTACTCTTCCTTTCATAAAACAAATGACCTTTGACATTTCATAAGATCCCATCACTAATTATCACTTCTTGACCTTCTGGCTAAGACCAAGTGTAGTATCTGTTCTTATCAGTAGTTAGAGGAATATTGAATTTTATATTAACTTCTTATGCAAGGATGGGTCCTATTCTCAATATCCTTTTCTCTATAAAAACCAAAACAAAAGCTGTTTACGAGACCTGGGTAAAGATAGTTCTCAAGCAGGGGACAAGGAGGAGAAGGCGAGCTATGCGACATGGGAAAACAAAGAGTTAATTTTCTGGTTTCTCCAGGCCATCCAAACATGAGCAAGGTAACTTAAGATGTTATAAAAAAGATGAACTTTGTCAATATGTTCCCAAGTCCATGGATGGGGAATTGAAGATGGGGAATTTTGAATGTATTAATAATTCCCATTCTGTAGACATTCAGGGAAAAAAGTGTAGCATCTATCTTTGTAAATTACACTGACATGGGAAATTCTTATGTGCTGTCTTGATTTATTTGTTTTAGGTTTTAAGTATGGTAACGGGAGAGCTAAAACTCAATCTTCGTATCCTGGAGGGATTTTATAAATGCAGGATGCAATCTGGAAAATCGAATAATTTTTTTAAAAGCTCCATGCTTTTAAAGGCCTTAGGAAAAAAAAAGTCTGCAATGAACATCCCAATCACCTCTATTTCAGTACTGGCAGCTAAAACATGTAACAAATAAAATCTTGTTTAATGTCATTTCAAGGAAAACTTTGATACCACAAGGTGACATATTCTGTGTTTGTGATTGATTATAGAAACAGTGCTTCATTGAGCTGGAGATAGTATCTTTCTGCAAGGAACAACAGCATAGAGTTGTCTGCTCTGTCCTTACTAGTCTTGGCAAGGTGCCAAGTTGATAGGAGCAGTTGATAAACAATTAAATAGAAAATACTAAAATAAATTTTGTGCTTTATAAAATACGTGCGCATTGGGCCTGTCCAAGTCACAGATAAAATAGCCTTCACATACTGATGAGGCTACAACGGAACCAGTCTTTTGGCAGGTGAGCTCTATTAACACCAGAAATAGGTAAGGTTAAGGTTGCGGGTTGATCCCTGTTGGGACACTTAAGTTCACGGTGTTCCAGATTTTCAAGCATTGGCTGCTGGGTGCTGTTGGTCTGTTGGGTGATGAAATGTAACTGTATCAACTCAAATCTGTTTCAAATCTCAAATCTCTCCCTTCATCCAGGCCTTTATTCACCCAAGTCAGATATTCCCTGGCTACCCTGAAACTTTCACCCTCTTTTGTTAGGGCTGGTGGAGGATAAACAGGTAGCAAGGAAGGGGCTAAGGGTGGAGAGCAGGAACTGAATTGTAGCTAGGAACCAAATGGTGGCTAGAAACTGTTTCCTAGTGGGAACATATATCAGAGTGTTACATTCGCTACAACTGATGAGCCTACTCTAACACATCAGTATCCCCCAAAGGCCTCACTCTCAAAGCCCTCATTAGGGCTCACTCTTTTGTACATTCTGTGGGTTTGGACAAACGTATAATGATGTGCATTCCCCACAACAGTATCACACAGAGTAGTTTCACTGCCCAAAAATCGTCTGTGCTCTGCCTATTCATCCCTCCCTCTCCACCAATCCCTGATCACCTTACATCTTTTTACTATCTCCATAGTTTTTGCCTTTTCTAGAATGTCATATAGTTGGAAACTAGAGATTTTCAATCCAATAGGTAAAATATATATATATATATATATATATATATTTTGTTGGGCTACATTGTGATCTCAGTCTGCTTTTCTTTTAAAGAAAATTTAAATTAAAATTTTTAATTTAATTAAAAATTTTATTTTTTTAGAATGTTCTTTTTTTTAATTTCAGAATATTACAAGGGTACAAACATTTAACTTACATATATTGCCTTTGCTCCCCCAGAGTCAGAGCTACAAGTGTGCCCATTCCCCAGACAGTGCACACCACACCCATTAGGTGTGTATATACCCATCGCCTCCTCCCCCTCCCACCTACTGACTCGGACAATTAGAAGATGGTGGACAATATAATTAAAAATTTGAAATTAAAGATTAATTTAAATAGGCAAATAGGTTTTCTATCTATATTTTAGCATTTAAGAAAAAGCAAAAGTATCCTTGTGTGTTACTCTGGAAGGTACCTAGGAGACCTTGACTTCAGCCCCAGCTCTGTTATGACCTAGTTGTATGGCAGTAACTTCCCTTTTTTTTTTTAATACAATGAAATTGAATCAGATAATTTCTTCTTAATTATCTCATTTTTAGTAGCAAGAGATATTTTTGATTTTACCTCAAGCAAATGGAATAAATTGAACACAGTTTCTGCTTTGGATACTAGAAAGCAAAAGATAATCATGCAAGGACTAATCTTACTGTTTAAGAAGATACTTTATAAGCCAACCTTTCACTTGAATGTCATAGAATTTGGCCATGGGGGAAACCTCCACTCTGAAAGCCCCTGACCTTTCAAGGATAAGAGAGAAAAAGAAGTGGCATTGAGACAAACACAATTCATTAGCACTTCTCAAGTTCTTATTAATATGGGCATTCATTTTCCCTAGGAGCCCTTAAAATCTTTGTAGCAGAAGATATTTGATTCGTCATACGAGCATTTCACAACACACAGCACTGATAGAAGGGGACAGAGGGTCTAGGTGGAATTAAGCTTAGTTCAGAAAGCTGAAATTTGTCGTCAGCTGTTCTTGAAGCTTAACACATTATAAATTTATGCATTGCATATGGCAAGTGAGGGTGAATTGGAGACTCAAGCAAACCAGACTTTCCATGCAGAAGCATAGTTTTCCTTGCAGAAAAGAGAAACATGTAAAGGAATATCATTAAAAAGATTCTTGGTGAGCAAAAACATTTTTATACTTGAAATTAATTTCTGTGATTAAAATGACATCAATTAAGATATACCCTCTCTGTCTTTCTCTCTCTCTATCTATCTATATATATTTTAGTAATTACAGTTTTCTTTGTATTAGATCCATAAAATCTTCTGAGGGCCAATCTGGTGATTTCATGAGTCAGATAAAAAGACAGGTTTGCCTGAATATATTAAAATCTCTGCCAAAATCTAAGCATATAAGGCCTGAATCTGGAAATGATAAAAATTTTGTTTCAGTTTAGACAAAGATATATAAAGGAGAAAAAAAGAAATCTATGGACTGAAAATATCCTGTGGATCAAGAAAAAGGTATTTGTCACCAGTGTCTTGTGTTAATGAAAGGGGGTAGTTGAGAGCTCCTGAGTGCATTTGATACCGTGAGGTCTTGCTGAGAATGCAGCTGCTGGCTCTATATATAGACTTAATTCTGTTGCTGAGGGAATAAAAGCATACAGACTACAGTAATGAGATTACTGGGACAGCTCCCAAATTGAGACAGCTGAGCCCAATCAATAGATGCATTTTTCTTCCCCTTAAAATTGCCAAGCCCATTAGAAAGGCCAATATACTTGGTTAGACCTCTGGAACTTAGAGACCGCGTGTCAAGCTCCCTCTAGCATTTTGAAATTAAAAATTTAAATGCAAGGATGATTCCAAAATATGATGACCACACCATCAAAATTTCCCTAGGACAAATGCTCCTAGCTCTCCTTTGAAAAGTTCTCTTGTGCATTCTGTGCATGCAAATTTTATGCAGTTTTTGACCAATAGGATGGGACAGGATGACACATAGTATGGTAGAAAGAATAGGGACTTTTAAAGTCACATAGGTTGGAGGTTAGAATCCAAGCCACTCTGTTCATTAGCGATATGGCCTTGGTATACTCAACTACAGATTAAAACAAATGTATTCTCTCTCCTCTCTCTGTAAAACTATAAAATTGGAGAAAACAAATCCAGAGATCATTTTAAGGAAATAATTAGCGATGTGGATAAATATTCAGCTACAATGATATCCCTTGTAGCACCGTGTTTACAATAGAAAACAAACAAAATTGGATAATAGGGGCTTGCTTAAACTATGATATATTTAAACAAATCTTTGTTGTGTAATCATTTAAATGATAATTTAAAATAATTATGTGCTGGTAAGAGGCTCAAGATATATTATTGAGTTAAAAAATAGAACTTACTTAATATGTGGCTTTGTGAGGTGCATGATTTACATGTACACAAAACTCACACTTTGATACACACATATATCATGCATAGAAAAGGATGTCTATGAAACTGTGGACAGTAATAAATAGTGTGGTATGGTTGAGTCTTGACTCCCCTTGTTGCTTCTCTGTATTACTAACTTCTCTAAAATAAACATGGTATTCATCTGATAAAGAATAAAATTAAGGCTGGGTGCGGTGGCTCACGCCTGTAATCCTAGCACTCTGGGACGCTGAGGTGGGTAAATCGTTTGAGCTCAGGAGTTCGAGACTATCCTGAGCAAGTGCGAGACCCCATCTCTACTAAAAATAGAAAGAAATCAGCTGAACAACTAAAAATATAGAGAAAAAATTAGCCAGGCATGGTGGCTCATGTCTGTAGTCCCAGCTACTTGGGAGGCTGAGGCAGTAGGATCGCCTGAGTCCATGAGTTTAAGGTTGCTGTGAACTAGGCTGAAACCACAGCACTCTAGCCTAGGCAACAGAGTGAGACTCTGTCTCAAAAATTAAAAAAAAAATTAAATTAAACAATATTTCATAAAATAAAGACTGAGACTCTCTTCAGCTGAACAAAGGATTATCATAGCACATACATTGGTATCACCAACTACTTCTACAAAAATTCACATGGTATGCACGTATTATGAAGCCCAGTGTGTGAGTGGTAGAGTAAGACAACGGTCCCAAACTCGATCTGATTAAGGAGACATACAGTGGGCAAAGCATCCAAATGATCCACAGACTGTTTGAAAGGTCTGACAAGCCATAGAGAGGCATAGGCAATTTTGTGATAGTAGACAAAGGTGGCACTTTTGTCCTGGAGCGTCATTTCATGTCCACGTGTCCTACGGAGAGGTAGTAGTATCAAATGGCTAAATACAAGATCTGGCATCAGATAGGTTGGGTTTAAGTCATCACTTCACCATTAACTGGCTACCTGACCTTTGTGAGCTTCCCATCTCTAAAATGTAGTTTCTTTGTCTGCTAAAGGGGAGTAGTGATAGTAATAATGATCATTATCTTAATTACCGTTAACATTTACTTCCAGCTTTCTTGGTTATAATCTTTGCTTGTAACATCTCCCAGGAGATCAAGTGAGACTTGTTTGTAGAGTATTTATCACAGTGACAAAGCACTTAGCACATGCTCAATAAATGCTATTATCCATACAGCTACAGGCATAGAAATGGTAATTATGTAGTCACTTAACAAACTATCATTTGTATCTGCAATTTACAAAGTTCTATATTATAAAACAGGGAGGGATCAAAAGACGCATTCTTATCGGATACTTTCTCTGCTCCCAAAGAATCTACAATTTTGTAGGGGATATAGGAACAAATGCTGAGCAAGGGCTCAGTATGAAAATGGCCAACCTCGTGATGTCAGATTGAAAGAATGGAAAGACAAGCACCACATGTACTCACCATCAAATTGGTATTAACTGATGAACCAACTCTGTTTTGGATTCCATCCTAAGGACTTGTGTTTTCCATGTATATTCGTCTTCTTCATGGGTAGCGGTTGGGCGAGGGCTGTTTGGATTCCAAGATCTTCTTTCTAGAGATAAGGCAAATTTATACCTACTCAACTCTGAGGTTTAAAACAAGAGCTAGATCTTTTTCTCAAAACTCCACCCTAAAGCTTCTTTTGTTTCCTACTCTTCTCTGAGTACATTTCATGAGTGTCATAGCTTCATTTCTCATCTAAATGATTATTTCCAATTTTCATCTTCAAGTCAGTTCTTGTCTTTAATTTCAAGATACTTCTGTCCTCCCAGCTATCAACATATCCATTTGCATGTCTAATAATCATCTTAAATTTGACATGCAAAGCAGAACTCACCCTTTGTATACCTAAACATGTTACTTAATCCTGTGGTATTCCCTATTTCAGCAAATTACACTGCCATTCAATTAGCTGCATAAGCCAGAACTCAGGAAGATCTTTGAGATTCACTTCTTTTTCTCTCACCATAGCCGTTAAGTAACCAAGTCTTGCCTATTCATTATCTCACAAATTAAATTATCTCAAATCCTTGCCACTCTCATCCGTGCCACCATGACCTCAGTCTGGATTACTGAACTAGCCTTCAAATGGATTCTCCTGTTTTGCTTCTTGGTACTTTCTAATTCTCTCTACACATAGTAGCTACTTCTTAATACAGACAGATACAGCTGAAATCCTTCTAGCTTTTCCTTTCCTGGAACTTTTATGATAAATCTTGAAATACCTAAATGTGGCTTATAGATAGCGTGGGTATTTAATTTGTCATCTAAATTAGCACACATCTGAAAGTGAAAGGGGCTGCTATTTATAATTACCCCGATAATTAGGAAAATAAAAGAGAAATGGAAGAATCAGCTGCAAATCAAGATGTACGGATACTCTCAGGATAATGCAGGCATTAAGAAATGTTGGCTGTCCTTTAGAGATACAGGGCTGATTGCATTTTGCCCAAATGATGTCATTGGTATCTTGCTTTGGTTGATAGCAGGCAGCTGTCATCATGGGCACGTGGTATTTTTCTCTTGACTGGAAGAAGATCTCAGGAGTGTGTAATTTAAAACATGCAAACAGGAAGGGATTATGGTTTTTACTCGGGATAGTCAAAAGGTCAGGGTGGGGATGGGGCTGTGTCTTCTAATAATTATTACCGTGGTTACTAGAGCTTCACAGGATGCATTTAATGGAGAGTCAAGTGCTTCTTGCTGGGGGAGCAGCTGGGATGCTCTGACAAGGGCATGACCCGAGGATGGAAACGGAGCCCACGACCATCAACCACTGTTGAAATAGGGATTGCCCAGGAGGCTGCAGAGGCAAATCCCTTCCCTTAGAATTCTGCAAGGATCAATTAATCAAAGGAAGCAAGACAGGTCACCCAGAATGAGATCAGCAACCAGAGATTCTGCTGTAGTTAATTGACACTAAATGCAACAAAAAACTGGAAATTTTTTTTTAATCTGTCATAGAAATTATATGTGCTTCTAACCATCGAATCATAGATTTTCATTGAGCTTAGTGCATTAATCTCCTTTATGATATCTTGACAGAATGCACAGTCAGAAATTCGGAGTCATCTTTAAGTTTTAACCCGTCCTATTTGAAGCTAAATATATGGACTTCTAATTCTGTGCCTGGGACTGTGCTATGTGCTTAACATGCGTTATTTTATTTTATCTTCCTAACAATCTCATGAGGTATATATTGTTATTTCCAGATGAGGAAAATGAGCCACAGAGTTTAAGTGCCATGTCCAAGTAGTAAATGGGGAAACCAATATTTCAACCTAGATCTGTTTGACTCCATGGTGACTGCCAACAGAGCACCACAGTATACTTCTTTTTCCTGTATCCTATCAATGATCAAATCCCATTATTTCTACCTCCTTAATATTTCTTGATTCATTCACATCTCCCCTCTTCCATGATTCATTGTCTTATCACAAACCTCCATCAATCCCCTCCTGGAGTATTGTAAAATTCTGCTAAAGGTGTGCACAGACTACCCAGCCATTAAAGTGAGCTTTAGAATACATAACATATAAATCTGGTCAAGTTATCTCTCTGCTTAAAGTCCTTCAATCCAAGATGACTGCAATACTATAAAATAATAAAATCTCACCTCTCAGTTTAGCAACAGTATTCTTTACACTCTAACTACAACTTTTCTTTGTTGCTTGTATCAACATGTCTTACCACTTTTCCTAAGGACGTCGTTCACTCTGATTCCACTTTCATGAACTTCTTGCCCTTTTTTGAGCTGTAGCACACACTTCCACTCTTTTACGAATTTTGCATTAAAGGGATTATGAAACAGCAAATAATGCCAGGATACTGTTGCTTATTAGGGGCAGGATGAAGAGAACATATTTTATAGAGTAAAATAGGAAAACAAACAAACAAACAAACAAAAAACAAAACCACCAAGAGATTTTTGTTTCTTTGTCATTGCTCTTGTTTGCTCACTTGTTTACAATTAAAGGGAAGTTTCTGAGTTATTACAGCACACGCTGCTTAATTCCTGCCAAAGACCAAGAGTGGTGATAAACCCCAGACCTTGCAGCGCCAGCAGCCAGAGGCTGCATGTTAGCGAGCAGCTGAGGCGAGCACTTCTGCAGAGCACATATTGCAAAGATGCGCAGTGGGAACCTTCTTAAGCTCAGCAACAGCAGGACTGAGCAGAAGCATCCAGGAACAAATAAATATATGCATAGAAATGGCATTAATCATGTCTGTACTTTAGATTCTGAAAGTTAAGCATCTGTAGGTAATGGCAATGTTCTATTCTTGTTACACAAAGAAGGATCTACGTGAAACTATGAGGACTTTCACTACGGTGGATCAAGAAGATATTTATTTAAAGCCGTGTTTCTGTTTCTAAGAACAAGGATGATTTTTGTGTCATCACATTGTCACTCCTCTGTGTATCTCTCTCTCTGTGTCCACATTTCCCCTTTTTGTAAGGACATCGATCATACTGGATTAGGGCCCACCCTAATTCACTAAATTCACTAAATGAATTTAGCGCACATATTTATTATTTCTATGGGATTGCCCTCCCATAAATAGAGAGCTTGCTGTTTTTTCAAACCTTTAATCCATCAGGGAGGGTGGTTTAATTTTAGGTGCCCTGTCATAATTTAGGGAAGATGATAATGTATTTATTTTGCTATATATATCAGTTAAAAAGAGTTTTGAAAACAACCAAAGCAAAAATATCTGTATGCAATGTAAACCTTTAATACAGTTGCTATTGGATGAAAGAATAGCATCACTACCATTGATACGTAAATTGTACCTTGCCTGGTTTTTTCTTTCTATTTTGAGACAATTCAAATATTGGTACAGCTAAATCAGCATGATTCTGCAGTGGGACTCCTCCTACTGTGAGTTATGGATTATAAGAGAATGAATATCTTGCAGCTGGAATTAGGTAATTATTGAATTTATTGAACTTCAGTGTTTGGCAGTTCTTAGAACTGAAGCACTTTTTCAAATCAGGGTTTCTATTTGCATGTCTTTTTAAAAAAAATCTAGAAAGATGATTCTGTCGCCATGTTCACTAGAGAGATTTTGAAATTATTCATTCTGATGCAAACAGACTTCTTCTGAAGAAAGAATTCTGTACCTGGTAGGAAATATAAATTTCTTCTAAAATTTTTTCTAGGTTGGTTCCAAGGCACTAAGACATTCATTTGCCTCTTATTAGCTCCAGTTTCTTCTTCTCCTCACCTCCCTTTTCCCAACCCTTAGTTGACCACTTAATGGCTGGAAGGAGAAAAGACAGCTATTAGCCTACAATAACTTGCGGTTCCACTGTAATTTATCATATTTGATTTTCAAACATCAGGTTTAGTTCTGAGCTATTCCTTTCAGCAACATTCCTTCAATGAGATTGGATCCCAGGCCAGCCCTACGCATAGTCAGAGGAGATAACTATATTAATGTGTCATGCTAAATGGCTCACCTACTCCCAAATAAAATTTATTATTAATGAAAATACAGATAATAAGGTCTAACACTCCCATAATGCTTATTTTATCCATATGGGCATTTGCCTATAAACTCATTTAATCCCTACAACTACCTTATGTGGCAGGAGTACCATTATTATTCTATTTACCCATGAGAAGCTAAAGCACAGAGAGGTTAAGAGTTATGCCCAAGTTGGTACAGGTAGTGTTAGTAAGCGGCAGAGTAGGGTTTGAACCAAAGCCTGATTTTAGGTGAAATGTTTAGCTGCTGTATTCCACTTCCTCTCATCATTGGAGAAATATGCATTGTGCACCTGCCATATGCTCAACTCGGTAGTAAGTCCTGGCGTGAACAAAATAGGCGCAGTACCTGATCTCACATGGATCAAAGATTAATGAGCATTGCAAACAAATTAAAGAAGCCACTAAAAGCCTGGCACACTGAGCTAGATAAAATATAGTAATTTTTCATACATAGTAGTTTTAAAAAGAGAAATTCCCAGAAGGCAGCTATGATGGATGAACTCTGAGAGCAGTAATCAAGAACTAAGGCTGAAGAGCTCATGGGGATATATGAACTTGATCTGGACTCTAACGGATGGGGCCCGAGGTTCTGACATCCACTCAGGGGCTGGTATCCAGGCTGCAGGGCCCATGCAGCTGATATTGAGTCATCTGTGTAATATTTAGAGTACCTAATTCTGTCCTAGCTGTGAAATAAATAGGGGGAAAAAGAGTCACTTGAAACTGATTGGAACCCCTGGCCTGTGCCACCCTCAGGTGGGAGTTTTAACTTGTATTTACTCACATGGTGCAGCCCTTCCCACCCCCAAGCCATAAATTAGGTAATCTGGAACCAGTGAATTCCCTATGACCTCGGGAGAAAAAGGAAACATAAAAATAGACAAAGTTAAATATTCAATGGGAGTTTTGAACATCTGAACCGTCAGTGCAAAAGAGAATTTTCTTGCTGAGAAGACAGGGCGTAAGTCATCTTGCTAGTGTGAGGGAAGAATGGGTATAGAAGGGGCTAATGAAGAAAAAAGCAGAATCAAGGAGTACGGCGCAAACTACAAAGTCCTGAAGACATTGGTGGAACTGCAGAATACAACTTAGTCTGGAATTTTCAGTCATATAAACCAATACTTTCTTTAAAAATTAGCTGAAGCCACTTTGTTTTGGTTTTCTACCATTTGTAACCAAAAGCCCTAATACCCAGATTGGATATTCAAGTTCAACTATCTTCCAGAAAATTAGTACTAACCCCAGGTCCTCTTTATGAGCCAAAATATTATATTTAATAACTGGTAAGACCTCCTATTTTGATCAGGGTAAGTTGAGCTGTGTAACAAGCAGCCCTCCCAAAGCATATTGGTTTAAACAACAATGTTGCATTCCCCACTCACATTCTGCCACCAGGAATTGTCTCTGGAATGGCTCTGTGCTGTCTTTATTCTGGGACCAGGCTGAAAGAGCACCTCCTATCTGAGACATTTCTTGTCCTGTGAAAGAAGGCATAGTTAAAAAAAAGGCAGAACCAGAAGATAACTCTCGAAACTTCCACTCAAAAGTGGCATACATTACTTTTGATCATATTCTATTGGCCAGAACAAACCATATGGCCAAGTCTGACATCAAAATAGTGGCGAAGTATAATCCTCCCACGGAGAAGGGAGTGTTTGGAACAATAACAAGATCTGTCCACACTCACTTTGCCCTATAAATAAAATCGTGTGTTTGAAAATGTCCACATCTTTCACATGACCTACCAGAATTAGTATGATACCCAGCAATTTATTCCAGGATAGTCACTATGCTCTGCAAGCCTGAGCATCTATCCTGATTTGTCTAAAAATTGATTGGCTACCTTCAAAGGGGCCACTCCTACTTGCAAACACTGGGTGAAGAGTGAACAGTGGGACCTGGATGTCATCTTCCATTGCTTTGGTTAGAGCTGCGCTGTTTGAGGTGTTTTTATCCACTTTTGTGATATTTATTTTGCTGAATTACCTCCCTGTGCAGCCCTCAGTGATTGTTTTTAGGGAGGACAATTTTATCTGCGTAATGTATGACAACAGTCATTCTGTGCTTGAGCTCCCAAGTTCTTTGAGTTTACACTCACAGGCATTGGCATTCCCTCTCTGATAGGACACTCAGGTCTGAAGTAGATTCATAATATTCCTGAACAAATCCTTTTCCCAGTAACTTCTTATTTTGTTAAATCAGATCTCTTGTTCAGACAACTCCTACCCTTACTGAATGTTCTCCTTGGGGACCCTGGTGTCTCCAGTGTTGGTGAACCTCAGTTGATACTATCTCAGTCCATCAGAGACTCCACAAAACAGAAGAGCTGGGTTCTCAATCACTTTTCTTACAGGATACTCTATGCCATACATTTGCCAATCTTGTCCCTGGAGGCAAGGTTCACCGAAGGTTGCTGAAAGAAGTCACCTTTGTCAGACTAATCAGTGAAAGCTCAGTTGTCTTTTAAGTTGGAGGTAATGAGTGTCTACTTACCTCACATTTATGTAACTAGAAAGATTCACACAAGTGACTGGACCAAATTGAAATTGACTTGTCTCCAACCACAAAGGAAAGCAACCAGCAACTTATTACTGTTCTGCAGGTAGGAATCTGTGCAGAAATAAAAAGTTTGGAGAAAGTAGAGAGAACGAATCTTTCAGTCAAATAACCCAGATACAGGTTGAATTATATTCCCCCTAAAAACTTTGTGTTCAAATGCTAACCCCCAGTATGTTGGAATGGTATCTTTTTTGGAAATAGGGTCAGTGCTGATGGAATTATTAATAGTTAAGATGATGTCATACTGGGGTAGAGTCACCTTCAATCCAATATGACTGGTGTCCTTATAAAAGGAGAAAATGTGGCCACAGACACACACACAGGAACATGTCAACATGAAGACAGCCATCTACAAGCCAAGGGAAGAGGTCTGGACAGATCCTTCCTTCACAGCCCTCAGAAGGAGCCAACCCTGTCGATATCTTGATCTCAGACTTCCATATCCATCTGGATGTTCATCCCAAATTTTATGTAATAGTTCTGAAATTCTTCTTTGCATTATATTGCCATAAAAATACTTGAAGATTTCAATATTTTATGACCTAAAATACATATCCTAAATTGTCCTACCTGGCTGAAAGTGGCCTAAAAGTCCTTTGTCGTAACATGGGGTCATTCATTGGGGGAATGAATGACCCCATGTGTCATTCATTGTGTTTTGGGGAAAAACACTCAAATAAAAAAAATATGCATTACGTTTCTGAGTGTGTCCCTAAGCTCCTGGGTTGGAGCAGCTAGCAGCTTTGTGATCTGTCACAAGAGATTGGGCACCAAAAGAAGAGAAAAAGAGAAACAGTTTTTAAAGGGGAGCCTCTGGCCTTTATATGCCCCTGCTAATAATTTAATTCACTGCAGTAGTCCTCTGAACTCTTCATTTGAATCAATTCAGACAGTATTATAGGCATCCTCCTCATGGTTTCTATTTTAAACTTTGCCCACATGAGTAGAAAGTTAGCTGAATTCTGTTGGGTTTGCCTCATTTTTTACAGCAAGGTGGGTGGAATAGATTGTCTTCTGAAAGAAGTCCTGCCAAGGTTCATAAGTGTTAAGGTTGTATTAATAACCAGGAGAACCCATTTGCCTGAAAGTGTGAATATTGAAAACATGAGACAGCATATTTACAAGTCTCTATAATCGGATCTGTACATTTATTTACAGCAGGAAATGAGGCAGCATCCTGCAAGAATTACCTCTTTTTAAAAATTATTTGAATCGTCTTTTGTTTTTAGAATTTTTTGAGTTATTTGAAAATCGTTCCTGAACTTTAAATGAAACTGTAACTAAAAATGACAAATACTCTCTATTGAAGGTGTTTTATATCCAGAAATTGAAGTTGTTCTAAATATCATCCTTTCTACGCAACATTTCACTCCTTAACATGTGTCAAATAGTATTGGAGGGAGGGAAGATGACATTTTTTATTAACAAAAGACTGTTTCAAAGGTCATACTACGTGATTCCATGTATTATTATATGTTTGTGAGATAATATAATTACAAAGATGGAGAACAGAATAGCAGTTGCCAAGGTTAGGGAAATTGCTGTGCTATAAAGGGGTAACACAAGGAAGTCTTACAGTGATGGTGTAGTTGAATTTCTTGATTTTGGTGGTTGTTAAGAAGGTGCACATGGGGATATCGCAAAGATACACACACACACGAGTGCATGTATGACTGGTAAAACTTGAGTCAGCTCATAAGCTCTATGGATCGTACCAATATGAACTTCACAATTTGGATATTATATGATAGTTGTGTAAGAAGTTAACTTTGCCTGGGGGGGGGCGTGCACATGGGGATTCCTTGTACATTTTGCAACCTCCTGTGAATCTATAATTATTTCAAAATAAAAAGTTAAAACTATTGAAACAATTAAAAGTAAAAACACGATGAGAGTTCTGGAAACTAATTACTTCTTTATTCTGGGTTGAAGATTCCATGAAGAGAAGAGATTGGTCCCTTCCTCTACCTTGGGTCCTCTCCGCTGCCTTCATGTTCCCATCCACCAGGAGTTGCTGCTATTTTGGACTCGTGTGAGATTCTTAGAAATGATCAAGTTACTCTAGTTGGGCCAGGAGACTATTTAGAACACAATTAAGGTTAAGTGTGCTCTTTATAAAAAAGTTGTAACTATCCCATTCATGAAGACATACTCATTGTTCAACACATAATGATGACCCCGAGAGATGACAATTCTTGCCGATCTTCTGTATTAGCTACGGCTACAGGAAGCTGAAATCACTCTAGGTTTTTCAAATAGACAGGATTTAATAAAAGGGATTGAATCCTTACCAAATCATTGGAAAGAGTGGAGAAGCAGATTTAAGGGATTATAACTGAATGCCTAGATGTAAATATCAGGAAACTGTTTATGCTACTGCTACCGTCAATTCCATTACCAGCAGAATGTGCCTCGGCAGTAGAACGTGAGAGCTAATTCAATTTTTACAGTATCTATGACAGCTTGTTTGTCCTCTGCCATGGATCCAGTTTATGATCTCTAGGTTGCTTCTGCTTCATAAACCTCCTCAAGTACCTTTCATTATTGGAATGACGTGACTTTTGTTGACTTTGAGTTTCCTTGCAGCCAGGTCTGTTCCCCACAGATCCTATGGTGGTCCAGGACAGGAAGCCAAGCAGGACCTGATTCCATCTTACCCTGGCGCACGATCCTTCCTCAAACACAAAGCATCACAGTGAAGACCTAGTCCCAAGATTAATACCAGCTCCTATTTACAAAATATTTTTTCTCACCACATTTTATTATATTTTTAAAAGCCTTCACTGTAACATGTCATTGATAACTATCTTTCCTGTTGGAAACAAAGATCAAAATATTTTTTAAAAATCAGTGACAGCAAGTCAGTATCTAAATAAGAAAAGAGAATATGATCCCAAATAGAATCTGTTCAATTACAAATGTAATCTTAAAATGTATAATATATCAGCTTCCTAAATTGCCAAAACAGTAAAAATAAAAGTTGAAACAGCTCTTTTGTGGTATCTTAAAATCATCTTTCTGTTTGTTGCATCTACTCTAAACACCAGATTCTCTGACAGCCAGTCAATAGTTTTATAATAGCTACAACACTACTTCTCAAAAACAAAAACACTATTCCACAGACAATTGATTAGTTAACCTAATAGAGCAAAAGTATGTCTGTAATCAAAAAGGAATTCTCTCAACCAATGAGTTTATTTAAATTGCTTCTGTAGTGTTTCTTTCGGCAGCGCATGTTTTTAGTTGTTCCTTGTATGTGGAACTACCTTTGTGTTTTTATCTCTGCACAGTAAGACTTATCATTGAATTAGGGCCTCCTACATCATGTGCTATTCTGTACTTTCCCTTAGTGCTGCATTTGGGCATGTTGGGAACCACAATTGCTTGGGATTATTTAGAAGATATATTTGCTTCTTGTAAACACCCTACATCTTGTTAATTATTCAAGTTCAGGGATCATCCTTGATCATCTTTGAATCCCCAGCCTCTGGTACAGAGCACAAAACTGGGTAGACGATCTTCACATATCAATTGAATTTAATTAAATTGCTCAGTTTCTAATTCAACTAATCTGGGAATCACGACTCCCTATAGTTATTAAGCTGTTTGCATACCACATGCTTCCATCTAACCTGATATTAGGAAAGATTTGTGAGGAACGTTTTCATTTACAACTTTAAACTGAGTAAATAATCAGTCATTTCCAGAGTATACATTGAAGTATCTTAGATGGGGTGACCAATGTGTCCTGGTTTGTCTGGCACTGTCCTTGTTTTAAAATCGAAAGACCCATATCCCAGGAGTCCACTCAGTCCTGGGCAAACTGGTAGAGCTGGTCACCGTAATCTTGGAACATCCTAATACTTTTTAAAGGGACTGAAAATCACCCCATGTTCATACTTTTATTTCATATGTACATGTAGAAATGATCAGATTTTGATAAAAGTAGTTTTTATTCATTGTATTGACTATTTTCATTTATCATAAAACCATTTAGTAAAATCTGATAATGTGTTGCATTGTCCTGAAAACTTGGTCCCTATTGATGGTGCCTTGGTTTACCCCTAATCAGTGCCTTGGCTAATTATGACACATACAAGATGGGATAGGACTTCCAGTATCATTGAAGTAGTAGAATAATCACTGTTTGTCTGTGTGAATCAGGAAGACATATGGCATAATCACAGTGATGTGACTAACACATCTGGTTCATATTCTTGCTAAGCTTTGTAGATGAATGTTTACATTAGTGCCTTTGTGCTGGATGAAATTCCTACAAACAAATGCAGTATTCCTTGTACATTTATTTAAAAGATGCATACTTTAAACTTGGTACCCATCCAATTCCTTCGAATCTACTTTTCTTTTTAGGCAGATGGTATATAGGATATTGTTCCTGAAAATATAACACTTATATCACCTGCCACAACATCAACTAGGTGTGCCTTGTTGTTACCCTGGGTGCCTGCATTTAACAAAATCCCAGGTGATTCCAATACCCAGCAACATTTGTAAACATCTGGCAATGTAAGTGCAATGATATTTGTAGAGAAACAACTCAGTTTTGAAACCATGCTTCCTAATGACTCGAACTGTGATTTTGAGAAAATGGCCTGATTTCTCTGAATTTTTACTTCCTCATCTGCAAAATGGAAAACGATGATAGCTATCATAAGGCTGGTGGAGGTCAAGTGAAGCATGTGAAATGTAAAATGTTTCAAAGACTGTAAAGTTCAAGGGTAATTGGTAGCTGCTGACTTATGCAAGATCCTTCTCTTCATTTTCCTTAGAAATGCTAAAGAAAAGCTATTTCATGGTGTTTGCATGGTAGTTCCTTAACTGCCTTTACTAAGATTACATAGCTTTTAAAGTAAGACTAATCCATTAATTCAAGTCAATTTCATGGGTATTTTGTCTGATTGGATTAGTAAGTTTGGTCAAATGTTTGAACTGGTTGTGCATAAAATTATGGGCAGTTTTGATAAAAAATTACTGTTACATGCAAACAAATTAAGCATAACTAAAATATGAAACCTCTTCAATTCCATGATGCTGATTAAGGTCATGCAATTAAGGTAAGTAATTGGACAGGTACTTTCCAATGCCAGCTGTTCTAACAGATGCAGATGCTTGTTACAAATTGGAACAACCACCGCTTACTACTACTTCTGACTCAACTTGTGTTACTCTCTGCATTTGTAGAGTTTTAATAAATAACACATTGCCCTATGATCTCAAGGGAACTTCTACAATTAGTAGCACCAGTAAAATCTTTCTCGTTAGAAGACTTTCCCTAATTAACCCAATTTTATTATGATAATTCCTTTATTTCTTCTGTTCTTAAGTCCTTTTATTTGCATAGATTTGACAATAAGATCTATGTTCTATTTTCTCTCTTTTATTAGTGTACATTGTAGATGATATCTAGTTTGAAGTACATCAGAAAATATTTACAGAATATACACTAAATGCAAGACAATGTTGAATTCCAAACAACTGGATACCCTCATTATCATCTAGGAGCTTATGATCTATTGGAAGAGATAAAATATACACCTTAATAAATATACGGCAAAGCGATATCAATGTGGTAAATCCCAGAGTTCAGAAAATGTTTTGGCCTAAGTCTGTTATTAACTTACCATGTATTTAATAACATAATGAAGGCTTTAGTCCTGTCTGGATTCTTGCAAACAAGGCCAATGTGAAGGATTGTTAAACTAGAGCAATCTAACACATAAATTACTGTTGTGAAGAGAAAGATATCAATGTGCATTAGTTAATCCAACAAGACTACAAAAAATAGATTTTACTTTAGCAATGTGCATTAGTTAATCCAAGAAGATTACAATAAAAAGATTTTTATTTAGATCTTGAAATAGAAAAGAGGAAGAGGGGGAGAAAGAAATTAACATCTACTAAATACAGTATTAAGTTAATATCTTTGCATTCTTGTCCCATTTAATCCATACAATAATTCTGTGAATTTAATATTAGATTGAACCATATAAGTATACGGTTTTGTAGATTATTATCAGTCAAAATGCACAAGTATGTATGTTTCAAACAAATGTTATTATCCTTCTTTTTTTTCCGACTTAGTCAATTCTGATCTTTAGATTATCCTTCTTAAATAGAGAAATTTAGTCTCACAAAAGTTAAAGAACTTGTTTGGGCTCAGATAATTATGTCTGACTCCAAAATTCTTACCGAAACATTTCTTTCCGTTTTCCCTATGTTTAAGCCATCAGCCAGATCCTGTAGAGTCTGCTCCTAAGATATCCAGAATCCACTCACTTCTCTCTAGCTCCACTGTTATCTTCCTAGACACAACAATCTTTCCCAAATGCTGTAATAGTCACCTTGCTTCTGTCTTGCTTCCCAAGGGTCCCTTCTTCACACAGCCTTCAGCATGAGCCCGCAAAGACTCAAAGCAGAAGCAGATCATGTCACACTCTGCTTTAAAAACCCAAACAAAATTAAGTAACAAAACAAAACTTCTCTAATGGCTTCCTATTTTGTAACAAATTCAATTATTTTCATCATGGCTCCTGCCTACAACTTAAAATTGTGGGTGGGATATAGCAGGTGCACAGTGACTCTTTGTTGAATGAATGAAAAGTGGGATTATCTGTTAAAGAGCGTTTGAAAAATAAAGTAGAAGAGATAAAGTGGGAACAACCACAGTGGGTTCTTTTTTTTTTTCTTTTTTCTTTTTTCTTTTTTTTTTTCTTTTTTCTTATTTCAGAGTATTATGAGTAGAAAGATTTTAACTTTATCCTCTTCATCACTGGAACCCATTGTGAGTCGATAACAAGGGAGATATAGGAAGAAAAAACCAGTAGGGCCATGGAAAGATTAGTTTGAAGGCAGAGCATAAAAAGGGAGAGAAAAGAATAAGAAAGGACACAAAAAAAAATCCAGTTGAGAAATAATCTCAGTAGACTTCGCTGGTTAATGATGACTTGAGCAAAAGGAGAGGCTGCTTGCAGAGAACAAGGAAAGTACGGATTTGAGTTTCTTGGCAACTAATAAAAGAATGGACAAAGGACATTGGGGACTGAAGAACGTTATAATATTTTCCCTCTAATTGACCAGAGGATGTTTGCACTAGTAATGAATCAAGTCAGAAGGAAAAAAGCTTCATTCTGGGGGAGGTAAATCAGTTTTAGATGCTTTGGGTATGTGGTGAAACATAAAAATTGAATAACTATTGGAGATATGGGACAAAATCCTTTTTCTCTGAAAAAATTTTTTGAATACACCACATTCTCCTCCCCCTGCTTCCTGCTGGCACCTAGTTCACACTTTCATTATTTTCGTTCTCTTGCCCGGGCTACACAATGATCTCCTCACTTGTTTTGGGGTCTCCCCTTTGGCTTCAGAGTACTTCCGTAAATGCAAATCTGTTCCCGTATTTCCTAAAAAATACTTCCACCCTCACTTTGTGACTCCATCTCTGTCTTCCCTTGTCCGTTCTCAAAGCATCCCCTCTAAAATCCTTAGCATAGCGTCTCCCCTGTGTCTCTATCCTGCTCCATCTCTTCCTACCCAGTCCAGATGGGTAAAGACTTTAGGTCTCCCTAGCACATCCTCACTATTAAGTTGCAAGGAAAGTAAACCTCAGGCCAAATGGGCCCACAATTCAAGGACTGATTAGAAAATAGCACAAAATAATCTTGCAACCTGTTCTATAATCTCTCTGTCCCTTTAGGAAATTCATTGCTATTGTGTATGGATGGGTCACTAAGGAAAGAAAATTCTAGAGGCAGGATTCAGTTAGCATATGGTCCACATCAGGCAGGCAGAATCCTCTGAACACAGGGTATTTCTAAATCTAGCTCCGTTCTGAGGAAGAACAGTAAAAAGCTCACATAATTTTATACTTTGTTCACTCAAGGCCAAAGAATATTTCTATAATTTTAAGCCAAGATATTTACATAGCTTTAGCATTAGTCATTTCTCCAATGACCATGCATTTCTAAAAATTAATAATTTTTTTTATGGATCTATATCTAGTAACTTTTCTGTCTCAAAATTAGCTCTTCGTTATAAAAAATTCTGATTGAGTATGGTGCGGGGGTCTTATTCAAAGATCGATAGAAAAATACTTTCCTGTAACCATAGAAATATTGCAACAATGGATTGAATTTAGAAAGTAAAAGCAATTGTATAACGATAATGATTTCTCCATTGTCCTGTCACCCATTTATGTGTTTTAACACATTGATTTTTGGATGTAATTTTATAGGTCATCAATATCAAAAGCACTATGCAAATCTAAATGTATTTTTTTCTGATAGAGTTAATGCCAAAAATATAATTGCTAATGTAAAATGTGTAAATCATCACTTTTGGCATCTTTCATTTTTCCCTTTAGCATATTTTCCGAGGAAAATCTGGAGAAAATAAATCCATGTTGACTTGGAAGCTGACTCTTCTTTAAATCAATCCTACCCTAGGATGTGGTTAACTTTAAATTTCTTGCCACCCTATGGATAGGACAGCTCCAAACGTTATATAAATTTTATTTTTAAAATTTTATTTCTTACTTTGTGAAACTTGCTTTTCAGCAAATGGCGAAGTTAAGATGTTGTCATCTAATGCCTGAGAAATGACGGTGACTGTGTTCTGCGTGGCCTTTTTTGCCTGCTTGTGTGAGTCACCAACATAGCAGGTAGGAAAAAGTAGGTAGTGCAAACTCCCTGCTGTCACCTGATACCTTTTATTCAACAGAGAAACATCCTATAATGGAAGCATTTCCGTGACTGGGTGATTATAGATGTGGATATTTGATTTGAGTTTTATTAGGAAGGCAATCATGTCTAGCAGAGCATTTTGTGCCTCAGTGTTCCTATGCATTAATGTGGATGATAACATCTTTATTTACTTCTGCATTATATTTTGAGGCTGGAGTCTTCTTAGATTTGACTTGTGTCTCAGAGTTTACCCTGTGTTAGCTTTGAGTCAAGGTACTTCAGAGTCATATTGGAAGCCCAAAAGTGTCTTAGGAACTTTCTTATAGAAAATCTGCTACCAAAGCATCATTAAGTTTTCTAAGTAAAAGTGAAATTGCCAGAAAACAAATTTTTATAAAGCAGCATAAACAAAAGCAAAAATGATTAGTGATTCAAAATATGAATTGAGCCAAATTATTTCTTGATTGGAATATCCTTCCACCCTTTTACTATATATCACGCACTTATTTGGTCCATTAAGACACAAATCCAGAAATGCCGTCTACTCCATGAATTCCCCCAGTTCCTCCCCCTCTTCCCCAAGTGGAGTTGACAGCTTAGCTTTTTTTTTTTCAGGGTACATGTGATAATTTAACACATTCATATAACTTGTAAAGATCAAATTAGTGCACTTGGGATATCCAACACCTTAAATATTTGTATTTTCTTTTAGTTTTCTGTTTTTTTTATAGTACCTTGTCATTTCTCAATTATATGCAAAGTGTACTTTTATTTTTTTGTCTATTCATTACACATTATTTGTCCATTAATACCCTATGAATTCCTTGAAGGCAGAGATTGCACTGTAAAAATTCTTTTCTGACCTAGAATGGGCACTAATGGTGGGTCATGGTGGAGTCAACAGAAGGGAATGAACATTCATGTAGCTCATGGAAAGTCAAATAATAATACCACAGAAACCAAAATATTTTATGGACAATGAATAATACCAAAAATAAGTTCTGTAAGTTCAAAGAACTGGCCTAGAAGGACTAGGGAAGGGTTTAGCCGGAAATTTGAAACTGAAGAATGACTTGGAATTAGTGTAGCCATAGAAGAAGGAAAACTGTTCCAATCCAGAACTATTGAAGTTTTCACAGTAATAAATCACAAATTACTCAGCCAAATAAAAATATCTTTCCTAAGATGTTAAGTTGGAAACTATAGAGTTTTATAAAATTAATATACCATATCTTAATCATTGGGACAATATGAAACTTTCCAAACTGAGAATGCTCCCCAGAGGATTTTGAAAATGGAAACCTCGATTTCCTGATTTTTTTATTTAGATTGTAAACATCTTTGGTTTCAGTTTTTCCTTTGCACAATGGGACAAGCACTTCATTTTTTTCCCTCATTGACTTGTCCCTATAAGTCATCAATGTGGGGCCATTTTGGGGGGAGGGTTTGAGGCATTTACATTGTTCTCCATGCCCTATATGTCAGCAAAGTACAATGTGAATTGTGGGGGACTTGTACAGTATGTCAGCTCTGGGCCCACACCTCACTAGGTTCTGTGAGATTTGGTACATCATTAATCACCTTTGCAAATCTTCCACTATTTTCTCAAGAGCAGGCACATCCTGATTCATAATAGGCACAAATCAATGAGAAAACTAGGTAAACTTGTATTAAATGTGAAGAAAGAAAAACGATTTGAAAAATGAGAAGAATATGGGGGTAATGTACAATCGTTACTCTTCCCCTCCCCAGCCAAAGTCAAGAGAGGATCTTTCTTGAATCCTCACTGTGAAAACCCGGTGTGGTTCCTGCTGGGAGGACCCAGGAAAATGTGGACCCCACACTAAAACTGACGCTCCAGGAGTTTTTCACTTTCCTGTGCATCCACACTCAGATTTCAACAATTTATCAAAATTGTGAATTTTCCTACCAGTTTATTGGTCCATTTGTTTCTGTTCTGGTAAGCAGATCTCTGTGGCTGTATCTCTCTGGATGTCCTTGTCTTTCCAGATTTTGGTATTGATGGTTGGCCCTGTGTCTTGAGTTCTCTGATGTGTCCAAGAAAAGTCATTGCTTTTCAGATTGTTTAGCTGTTTCTTGTTGTAAGGATGGGTGTGAAAACTCCAGGCTAAAATAAGAAGTTCACGGACTTGAGCTTTACATCAAGAAAGGGGAAGTTGAGTGGGGGTTTCAGGCTGAGCACGACAAAAGACCTTTTGAAATCAAGACATTGTCTACCCTGGGGTATGGATTTGTGCTATATCTGATGTAGCAGGACATAGCCATCCTCCACCCCTACTTAGACATTTCTTCAAAAGAAGTTTTAAGTCTCATTCAAAGAGAAGAAAGGCTCTGTGTGAATATGCTTTGCATGAAGACATGTATTAGTCCTGGGAGGAAATCACAGAGTGAAGTCTGCCTTGGCTAGTCAGTCTTATAGCGCAGGCCCCTAGCTGCTGCTCAAAGCCTACAGTGATGTAATGTTGGTAACGAGTGATGGGAGGCAGTGGGCTTTACAGATGCTGTTTCACTAATACCTCTGCAGATACTGAGAACACAGAAGAGCCCTATTTGGGGTCATTCTTATAACTGAAAGGAAGATTGGGCCCAGATACAACGGGGCCTTAAAAACAGATGGAATAATTTAGATATAACGTAGGGGGAAAAAACAAACATGTCACTGGTGATTGTTGGGTAAAAGAATGACATTCCCACTGGATCGGTAACAACTTCTGAGCCTGGGCGCATAGCAGGTTACATTGATGTCTTTGTTCACAGGTCACAGAGCATAAAGGAGACGCTGACTTTGAAGCCAGGCATTAAAGAGATTGGATTTTGGTTCTACTACTTACGAGCTGAGCCATTTGGCAAATTTCTTCGTAAGCTGTTTTCTAAATTACCTCTCTGGTCCATATTTTCACCTGAAACATGAGAATAATATCTATTCAAGGCATTTTGGTGATTCTATCAGATAGCACATGCAGTGTACAAAGATATAGGGAGTGTTCCATAAATGTTTTATTGTGTTAAAAAGTTTGAGCTTTATTTTAATAAGTTAATGATAGTGCATGGGTAACAAGGGCATCTCTCTAGTTTCACAAAATTAACAAAACGAATCTTAATCTCTTTGAATGAGATGAAAATAAGCCCCAAATCTCTGTGTTGGGGATAGAGAAATGGTAGAAACCAGAGGGGTCTTCACATCAAAGATAAACCAGGGAGTAAGAGAGATGGGCAGCTCTAGCCAGAGGACAGCAGCTGAACACAAAACTTACCAAAGTCACAGGATGGAAGTTTTTCTGGAACCATCTCAAAGATATTCTGAGGTTAGGGAAAAAAAAAACACAAAACCTAGATTTACCATCAGGGGAGCAGACAGCATGGAGGACACAGAAAAGGACTATAACGCAAATTGAATGAAGCAATTCATCATGTCTTCTAAAGTTTCTATTTCTTTAAAGTCTAAATTATAATTTAAGGGGAACTTTGTCCTTCAATTTTACGTTCACAACCAAGTTAGGCAGGAAAACATCTGAGACAGTGCAGAGCAGAGGAGAGGCCTGGACTTTGGGATCAGACAGGCTTGGATTCAATTTCCAATTTTTGCTATGATTGTGTGTGACTTTGGGCACGTTATTTGGCCCTCAAAATGTCAAAACAGACATGATGTTTTGCTTCTAAAAGTGCTTGTTATTCCACAGTCAGGCAAACAAAACAAATACTTTTTGCCCTAAGGTAAACCAAAATTAACAAGATTATCCTGCCTGATTCTGGCTTCTAATAAAACCTTAAATATTTCCCAGAATCTTGGATCTCTAACAAAGTTAATTCTGTTCTGGATTTTTGCTTTGCTAATATTTGAAGTTAGGTCATGATCTTTAGGAATATTATAAATGTATGAAAAATGATATTTTTCTACTACTGACATAATAGTGTAATGTGAGCTTTTCTTGTCATTTAGAATTTAGGTTATTTCAGGGCAGGGCCTATGAGTTATCTTTTTAGATCATCATATTTGTAATTTCTCTTTTTTTTTTTTGTCTTCTTAGGTAATATGAGGGTGGGGGGAAAGAAAACAGAGTAAAAAGCTACCTGCAGATTTTCCACAGACTCAGCTAAAAGAGTGTCTGATTGGGATGTAGGGTAGAAAAGTCAAGATGGCTTAATGTCAATAAAGGCCTTCCAAATCTTCTGACTATGCTGATCTGCAGATACAATCTGGGTACCACTTTCAGTCAAAATGACTATGCAGGGAGTATCCAAGGGTCCTGGAAAACTGGCAGCTCTCGCAGCTCCCTGGGATTCCTTATTTCCACAACCTTGTTGATTCTAACTCCCATGTCTGGACAGCTCTCCATCCCCAGGGCCATCATCCTGAGTGGGCGGCTGAGTGTCCCAGCTTCCTAATTGGCCTCTCTGCTTTCATTCCAATCCATTATTCATGTAGCTTCCACAGCTATTTTATAAAATCATAAATCAGATAGGTCATTTCTACATGTAGGAAAGCATTTTTATAGAAGTATGAAAACATTCAGATTTCAGATATTCTGTGTGTGATTTTTTTTCTCTTGGAATCTTTCTATATTTTCTTCATATATAGTATTATAACTCAGTGGTACTTTTAAATCTGGAAACTCATTTCTTAACCCTGGAAATTTTCCTATGTTATTGCTTTTATGATTTTTTTTTCCTCTCCCTTATCTTTGTTCTTAAAGCCTTTTGGATTGAACTTCTAGTTTTCTCATAATTTAATTCTAATTTCCATCCTATATTATCCTCACTAGGGAGATGGAAATTATTTACTAGAAAGTTGTTCCCCAAACTAGCTATTGAGGATGGTGGTTTGAATGAGCTTTACCCCAGGGGCTATATTATTAATAACATACTTCACCTTCCAACTAATTCAGAAGCTATCGCGAATTTAATTTTTTTTCTCTTGCTATCTCTCCAGTAGTTTCATGTATCTCATGTTGGCCTGATGGGCTTACTAAGAGTTTAACTTAAAAATTCACCCAGAAATATGTTCACATCTTTTTTTTTTTCTTCAAAGCAGTAAAATAAATTGGGTTGTTAGAAGTGAGGGTAAAGTGCAATGTAATATAAATTTAGAAAGTAGGTCAGGTCCTAGTTCTGTGTCAAGGATAGAAAATGAATCTAAGATTCAGAAAGAGGATAGTCAGTAATTGACACAAAGGGAGAGCTCCCTAAAGTGTAAGTCATTTGTCATTTGGTTATGGAATTCAGGAATTCTAATCAACAGCACAAACTCCAGGGAAGGTAGCTCCTGTCTGTTCATTGTAGAATTTACAAGGTTTAATAAGACTTTTAAAGTGTAGTCCATGAGAGGAAAAAAGAGAGAGGAAGAGAGGGAGATCAGTGGCTAGGCGGCATGGAGTAACAAGAAAAACACTGTTAGAAATTGAGTTTAATTCTGGTTTAGCACCTGTGAGTGAGGGCAGAGCAACACTGCTGTGGCTCAGGACCTACATAAACTGTGACAATAAAATAAAATATGTGCCTCATCTTTGAGAAGTATACATTTTTATAAATGTTTAATAGTTATAGTCTACAGATTATTCCAATTTACAGTAGGATCAGTAATATAGAAATACTAATTACATCGTTTTATCTTTTTTTTCAGATTAGAAAACTATCACTCTAGGAAAATGAAGGATCTGGAAACAGATAAAACAAAAGCTTGTAAATGTTGGTGCATCGAACATAACAATTTAGCTGAGAATTTGTGATGACCCCATGGAGAGAAATTGATGTCTTCAAGGTCGTAGTGACTTTTTTGAGCATAGTTGTAAAATACATGGTGAATTTAACAAATTCATACATTATTCTATGTGCTTTCACTTGTGTATGATGATTTAGGGGAAATTTTACCCAAGGCAGAAATAGGTAGTATATAAACTTTGAAGAATATTTCTTAAAATAATTAAAAAATTAAAGAAGTGTTGTTAGCTAATGAAAAATATTATTAGAGAGGCTGTAAGGTTTTGTTTAATGAACTGATGACCCACTTGGCTGGTTTCGTTAGGATACTATGTGACAGCTAACACATAGATCATCTAGGCAAACTCTGGGGAACCCTTCTAGCTCTAAGAATCTTTAATAGAATATAGGTTAATCATTATCTTCTCAACCATTCCCCATGTAGACTATATTTAGAATATTAGAACATTTGTAATCCATACCTTTGTGTCTTTCTACTTGCTGCTGTCTCTGGAAAAATGTTTTCCCTTTATTCTTGACCCAGTCTTTGTACTTTCAGCACAAGTACCATTTCTCAGATAATCCTTTACTGACCTGTCCTTTCTGATGTTAACACAAATCTTCTGTGTTCACATACAATCACCTACATAGTATGGTACTTACTGCACTCTCTGGAAACTGTAGTCTGTGTCTCCCCATGGACTATACAGACACAAGAGGAGGACCCTATATGACTGTGTTTCTCCAGTTCCTAGCACAATATCTGGTATGCTAGTTATTCAGACTAAGGAAATGAAGTAAATAAAAAGAGCATGGAATTAAGAATGGGAAGACCAGGAGGTGAGCTCCAATTCAGTCTACTCCTAGCTGTCGTCCCTTAGGAAAATTAATCCCTCAAATTATCAGTTTTCTCAGTTCTCAAATGGGACAGTAATAACAACTTTGTCATATGCCTATGGAGATGTAAATGTGAGATTATGTAAAACCATTTTATAAGCATAAAATGCTATATTAACATTAACATTGTTGTTTTATAGACAAAAAAGAAGTGTCAAAATTTCTCGATCTCGTGGTACTGTGCAAATGCTAATATCAAATGCCTGTATATTTGAAAAGCCACAAATCTCTCTCCAAACATGTTTCCAAACTCAAATTACATTATGGAACACAAAACAATCAAAACTCCTTATGAACAACACTGGAGTAGAAGGGTATGTTTGGATGCAGGTATAGGGCAAGAGTGGAGTTAATCTGCAACCATTGTTACTAAAGAAGACAAGAGTAGTATAGCTTAGATCCTTAGATGGATAATCAGAAAAAACTTCCATAAAATGTATGAGTAAAGAAATTCCTGCTCAGAAGTCATAAATATAGATGTTATGTTGTCTGAAAGATAACATTTAGAGAAAAACTAGTTTGGGTGTTTTTTTTTTAAGCTTTGGTGGTAGATTAAAAACACCCAGAAACTTTTGGAAAAGATAAATTATGATGTTTAGCTCTTCCTTTTCTTTCAAATGAAATCATTTTGTTAGTCTTCATCTATGTGCAAAGAGGCCCTAAGCAAAAGCCATTGGATATGTGTTCAGAAGATCTGAAACCAAACTCCATGTAGAAGTAAAAAATGAAAAATGACATTTATTTTATTTATATAAAAAGCCAATTTGGGACCTCTGCTTTGGGGTAGGATGGAGAATTTCATAGCAGACCAATATTCCCACTGAAACTACCTAGAAAAGTTAGATAAAATAACAATTTGTGTAGATTTAATAGTATCAGAGAAGCACAGAATTTGAGGACTACGGAGTAATATTCTAGGGAGAGGAAAATTTTTGAAGATGAAATCAGGACTTTTAGCTCTCTTTGTGGGCACTAATTCTGCTCTTGGGGTAAAAAACTAAGAATTTGAGCTCAATTCAGGCTGTGACTACCTCTGGGGTGCAGAGTAAGCAGAGATGATCTTGGCAGTCATGAAGAGACTCGCTGTCACTCTCTTATCTAGAGCAGTAATGGCCTGTGGCTGACGCAGGCCACAGGCTTGGCTGTGTCCACACCTCTAGGCTCAGGGGCACCATGAAGCCATTGTGCTTACGTGGTGCCTACAGTGGGAAGACACAGGATGGCAGAGGTTTTTTTGCCACCCATCATACACACAGATGTAACCTGTATCCCTTAAATGCTCCCAATTTGGAGAAGCAAGAGTTAGAGTTAATGGAAGTTTTTACAGAAGACTGGAATCTTTTCACCTGATTCTATCTCACATCTATAAGACCAAAGTACGAACATGCAGTTTACTAGGACTTGTTACTCGGAGTGTGGGTCTTAGGCCAGCAGCATGAGCAATATGTGAAAGCTCACTGGAAATGCAGAATCCCAGGCCCCACCCACTCCCACGGAATCAGAATTTGCCTTTCGAACAAGATCCCTAGTGATTTGTAAGCATGTTAAAGTTTGAGAGACACTGCGATAGGAGGCCCTAAATTAAAAAATAGAAAGTTAAGCAGCACACAGGTAAGGTGAGAGAAGAACCCAGGAGGGCTCACCCACCTTGTTACAGATAAACTCATTTGGATAGACCTTTACCCATGCAGGAATAAGCAAATATAACCAAAGAAAATAAAAAACAAAACAAAACCCCAAAGTTGAATCATTAGAGTAGGAGACCAGCAGACAAGGCTGAGATTAGATTCAGGGGCTTTCAGAGTGGATGCAGATGTTAGGATAAACAACCCTCAGGCAGAAGGTAGCTAGTGGGGCTGATAACCACAGTCAAGAACCGGCTTCAACCGGTCGCCAGCTGTCTCTGCCACTGTACGTGAACTTTGGCTAATTACAATATCATTTACATTGTGGTTTTAAAATTTCTCCACCCTTGAAATCACCGTGACAGTTTTGAAACAACTATATAAAGTATAAAAATGGGAGGGAACCCAATTCTAGGATTTACTACCCAAATTCTTAGTAAAAACCAATCCCTTTGCCTTGAACATTCCTCCCCTCAATTAGTAAGAATTCAGAAGACTGAAAACCACTTGTTTCCAGGGCAGCTGCTCAATACGAGCCTGCCTGCTCTCTTTGAGAGTGTACTTCACTTTCAATTAAGAAGAAGAAAAAAAAGCTACCAGGTGCTTGGCTTATGTGGTTCATCTTGAAATTCTTTCCTCAATGATGATCAAGAACCTGGAAAAACCTCCACTTGGAGACCACTAACAGAATGATCCTACAATAATTCTGTACCCTTAACAGAAAAACCATATTTTTGAGATGGATCATAGAAAACAAGACATAAAATAAAGCAAGATGAAATGAAAACACTCAGTAAAATTGACATGAGAATCTAAAAAGACAAGTTGTAAATAAAAAAGAACAGAGGGAGCTAAGAATTAACCTCTTTATCATTGTCAGGATCTGACATATGATAGCAGAAACCAACTTACTAAGGATGGCACCATGGTAGATAAAAACTCTCACGACTAAATGTAAAAACATTCAAATGCCTAAAAGGTGAAAGTTTTCATGAAAAGACTGGGGATACAATATACAGATAGTTGGCATTCGTAACAAAGAATGAAAAAAATATCCCCACAAATGGAGCAGTGATAATAGATATATAGATAACATACAAAAGACCCTCAAACAAAATTCTAGTTTGCAGATAAAACAGATCCATTGAGTAAACAAGTTGAAAGCATACTCATACCTCCTTAAAAAAAAAAAACAAAAACTCAAAGGCACACCTCAAGTACACGTTGAAAATATTAATACGAATTCCCAGGTTCACTCTTGGAGGGTGTGATTAGGTAGGTTTGGCTAGAATCAAGGAATGCAGGTTTGCAGCCAAAGCCCAATGTGATTTCTGCGATTAGGCAAATTTGAGAAACTCTGACCTAGTGACAAAGAGAAAGCCAAATGAGCAATTATTAATAACTAAAAAATGCAGTAGGTCTAAAATCCAGGAAAATAACATCCAAAGAAGAAAAGTATAGGAAATTTAAAAAAAAACCAAAAACTCATTGTCCTTTTTTACATAGAAGGCAATTAATTTTTTTATTCCTGACATTAATTATTCAAGAAATAAATTTCTAGTATAGTTTTAAAAGTTTGAGTTCACCACAAGTGAAATGCATAATGGGTATAAGTTTTCCAAATTACTGGAGAAAAACCAAAATCAAATAAGAAATCTTAGTGGAAAGAGTAAATGAGAGAAAAAAAGATAAAATGGAATAAAAGACCAAAGATGAGTCATGATAAAACATTTAGTCAAGATGAATACTCTGATTATCTCAATAGACTGGACAAGAAAGTTGAGAGTAACTCTGTTGTTCAATACCTACTCTTCTAAAATAAGTTAAAATGGAATTATGATCATAAAATGTTGGAAAGAATATTTTAGACCAAAAGTCTACAAAATAGTAAAGCAAAGCACACATACTAATTACAAAGAATTCCAGAGCAAAAACTTTTCATAAGAAAAAGACCATTTATAAATTAAAGAAATGATAACCCCTGAGAAAAATGAAGTACTAATTAACTAGAGTAAATTTTATAATCTATTTTAAAAAGAGATAGAGAGAAAAAAATCTCGAAGTTATAAATATAAAAGATATATGACTAATGAAACAAAAGATATTTTAATAAATAAAATGTGTGAAATTCTCTGCCAATAAATTTTATTTAATTTGAAATCTTGACCAATGTATGTATAATTTTCTTAGAAAATTTTATGACTTCATTTGTTTAAAGAAAAAATAGAAGATATGAATTGACCATGGATATACAGAAATGAATTTTTTTTTTCAAAAAAGTACATCTGAAAAATACTGTTGCCCCAGCTGATAATTCCAGCTCCATTTTTATTTTGAATTTCCAAGGAGATTTAATGGTTATAACAAATCATTTATGCTAGCTTAGAAGAAAATAAGATGAAAAGCTTTCCAATTCACTTAACAAAAATTTACATTTTCCTGAAAACTATTTCTGATAATGATAGAAAGAGGGGGGGAAGAGGGAGGGGGGGAGAGAGAGGGAGGGAGAGAGAGAGAGAGAGAGAGAGAGAGAGAGAGAGAGAGAGAGATTAAGAATACAGACCCCAGAATTCTCAACTAAATACTATAAAAACTGATTTTAGCACTGTTAAAAGGCCATGACAAAAGATATAATATGACCATTATCCAAAATTAAAAAAGAAGGAAATAATAATAAAAGAATGTTTGAAAGACACAAATTAAAGTTTTTTGCTATCATGATCATGGTGATTACTGTTATTAGTGTTGGTGACTACGTGAGGAATAAGAAATGTTTATGAGCAAAAATTCCCACACATTTTCTAAAACTTTTTAGAAGTTCTCCTGGAAAATTCTAATCAAGAAATTTATTCATAGGAAATCATCAGAAATGCCCGCAAAGTTTTATGTACAATAATGTTTATTATATTCTTCTTAATGAGAGTGAAAATTAGAAACTAACTAAATATCCAACAAGTAAAGGTAATAGCATATCCATAATGTAGAATTTTGTAAGGATTTGGTAAAATTACCTTGATATAACCTGAAAAGAGTTAGACACCAAACAGTATATAGTCAAGCTATTAGTGTCTTTAAATATCTAAAATATACATTTAAAATATTATACATATGTGTATGTATACATAGATTAGATAGTTGGTAGATAGACGAGTAGACAAATTTATCTACGTGGTAGATGAATAATTGCCTCTTATGTTTACATTGTTTATAATTTTGGGATTGGAGAATTAAATGTATTTTGGCTTTCTTTATACATTTTTGTATTTTTTACAATTTGTGCAAAGATCAGCTCATGATTAGGGAAAGAATGACACCTTTAGGTACATAATTTTGTAAAATTAAATACTATGGAAGGAAAGTTTGAGGCTATCTGAGTTTTGGAGGATCCAGAAATATCCAATTATAGACACTGTCTTAAGAAATCATTTGATTCTGTTGCTTTGTAGCTATCTGTGAATTTTTGTGCTTCTTGTTTCTTACCCATTAATTTCATATAACATGCCTCCATCACTCAGAGGATTCAGAGGAGAATCTCTCTGATGAAGGCTTTGGGATTGGGATGTTATATACATTCATTTTCAAAGAACTCAGCATCCTTCCCGAACTACTTGTATCTGGTTAGCTCAGAATTTACTGTTGCTATTTTTACTGTTCCCAGAAAACCATTAGAGGATTTTAGCTAGAGTGTGTCTATGAATATTCATAGTCAGCTTCTGTATTGGAAACCACACCCACATCTCTGCAGTATCTGCAGCGTGAATAAAGGCTTCCTCTGGGACTCATAGGGCAACATGAAAATTTGACACCAGCTGCCTGCAGAATGCACAGAAGATCTGCTTTGCTGTATTGATTTTTATAGAGAAGCCTTTCTGATTTACTCTTTTACATCATGAAAATATTTTTACGTTTCCTTTATCTGCCTTCCACGATTTAAAACTTTCATAAAATTAACATTGGCATTTTCTAAAAGCAGAAATTGATAGTTTTAAAAAGAGTAGCTACACTGTTTCTGTATTGTTTTGGCATGAACAGTGAAGTAACCTTTTGCGTATACACATGTAGAAAGGAAGTTAAATATATAGACTTGATGGTTCATGCTAAGCATCTCAATGAGGCTATCATGGATTTGAATTTGATATATGAATACAGGGGCATATGCAAGTGAGTCAGTATGAAGGTAAAGAGTGGCAATTTGTCTAAGATCACATAGCTAGCTAGCTAACCAAATTTATTATGTATATTTTATTTGTATGCATCATTTATATAACACACAGCTCAGCTGGAACCTTCTTGCTCTCTACACAATTTTTCTTTGTCAATTCTTGCTGTCTAATCTCTCATGGTCTCCTCTCTCTTATCTTACAAACACTGTCTTTTAATTGCACAAAGTAGCCGAAAGTGAAAATCAATAGTTCTTTGAGAACTGACCACCCTCTTCCACTCCAGGCCAATGAATTCACAGACATAAAGACTTACTAAGCTTTTCATTTGGAAAGAAGAATTTAAATCACAACATAGAACTTTAGATCTCTTTTTGGCATGATTCTTTTCTGAAGTTCCCACCAGGGTCTCTTATTCTGATTTCCCTCAGCATCTAGGCTTCCTTTTTTGTTCTCTTCCCCCCTATTTCTCTCTAAAGAACTTCAATTCTCTTGTTCTCATTTGTAGAGCCATTCAGCAAATTTGCTTATCCAAGCCTATCAATGTAATTTCAAAGCAAGGCATTTCTCATTAACATAATACTCCCTACTTAGGAGCAGTTGGGGTTATATAACATACACTTTTTTTGTTGTTGTTTTTACTAGATACACATTTTTCCTTATGCACGAGTGCTGGTCCTGCCTCTACCTGCATTTCCCAGTGAGCTATCACATTTGTTGTTTTATATTTCTGTACCTGTGCAAGTGTTGTTATTTCTGCCTTGAAAGACCTTCCCTAATCTTTTTTCTAACCACTAAACCCCTAAGCTTCCACCAAGACCCACATCAAAAGAGTCCTTTGCTGTGAAGACTTCCATGACCCCTGTTCTCTTCTCGTCTGATTAGCATTAATTCCCTCTCCACCGGTGTTTCGTAGCATGTTCTTGACCCTCCACAGAAGCATGTGCTGTATTACGTTGCAGCGATTAATGGACACTAGTGTGGCAGTCCCCAAGTCAGGATTGCAGCATATTTCAATTTATTTCCTCCATATTTAGTCCAGTGCCTACAGCAAGGTCAGTGAATGCATATTGTTGAATTAAATGACTGATTCTTATTTCATTAATGATATTTGGAGAAAAATGAACTTCACATGGGCTCTTGAGATAATCTTTTAGGTGACAAAGATTCTCTCCTTGACCAGACTTTAGTCGAGCTGCCCTGAGCCTTCTTTTAGACTAGAAATCACACCTGCACTTCATTCTTGGGTCTGCCCAGTCCAGTTTTAGCAAGAATCCTGCTAAGTCACTTTAGCAAGAATCCCCCGACACTTGATATCTGATCACCCTTGATATCTGGTCAAATTCCTCATCCCCCACCTTTGATGCATATGCCCTCAGCCTGCCTTCCGCAGAATCCTACTTAAGTCAATTTAGCAAGAACCCCCCATCCTGCATATCTCCCCCTAGTAATTTTCTATCCACTCACTCCCTCACTCTGCTCCTCAGCTATAAATTCTCAACTGCTTTTTTTTTTTTGTATTTGAAGGTCATCTTTCCCCCTTACTGCAAGAGTCTTTACCTACTGCAGTAGCCCTGAATAAAATTTTCCTTATCCTTTTAACAAGTACAGAAATAATTTTTTCTTTAACGTAAGCCTTGTTGTTCCTTATAAAGATACTTCTGTCCACACGTAAATGAGGATCTCTAAGAGGCATGCTGATCCTTCCAGATCATTTTTTTTTATTCTACATATCTGAGCTGGTTTAAATATATGTTCTTTCCAACCTACATGAATAACTGGTTAACTTGTGCCCAGAGAGTAACTTACTCATATGTCAGAATTTAACTGTCTATAGCTGGGATAATAGATGACATTTTTTGGTATCTCATTAGCACATATGTGTTTACACATAAACAGAGGAGGGATGGGTTTTATAACAAATGCATAAGAATTTGTGCATCTAAATGATCACTAACCACTGAGATTCCCTAAATGACATTAAAAGGCCAAAGAAAGAAAATCTACCAGTGTCTGAATGATTCTAAGAATTCATTGTACTCTACTTTTTTCTATCTCCCCAGCCAATGTAATGTGCTTAAGCAGCTATACACTTATCCCAATGATACTGACACTGGCTGACTGTCTCCTCTGGGAATATATAAATTATAACACTTTCAGGATTAATCTTAAAACTTCATAATTACACTTTGGTTTTCCTTAAGCATTAAATATTTCATACCTATCTCAAATCAGATATTAATACAACTTCCTGGATGCTCAGTATTTTTAAGCACTTACTGATAGGTGCTGTAAATGTAGGAGAAAAATCCAGACCAAGTCCTTGTCCTCATAAAGTATATGTCATAGTACAAAAGAATGACAATGAACAAGAGAATATAAAACCTGCCAGATAGTTATAAGAACTGGGAAGAAAAGTATAGTGATATAAAAGAGAAAGAGCTTGTGGAGAAGATACTATTTTACATGTGTGCATTAGTTAGAGTTCTCTAGAAAAACATAACTAATAGGACATATAGAGATATATTTAAGAGGAGATTTATCATGCAGATTGGCTCACATCTATGGAGCTGGAGCTGTTCCATTATATGTCATCTGTAAAATGAAGAACCAGGAAGGCAGGTGGTGTCCCTCCCGGAGTCTGAAGGCTTGAGGACAGGGTGGGTATAAAGGCCCAAGAATGAGGATCTCAAATGTTTAGGGGCAGAAAATAGATGCCCCAGTTCAAGGACAGAGAGAGAGAAAGAAAGAGGAGGGAGTGATAGTGAGAGAGGAGAGAGAAAGAATGAATTTGCTCTTTCTCCACCTTTTTATTCTATTTGGTCTCTCAGTAGATTGGATGGATGACACCCACCCACATTGGTGAGAGGGCATCTTCTTTACTCAGCGTACAATTCAAATGCTAATCTCTTTTGGGAACAGACACAATCAGAAATAACATAGTATGGCTATCGAGGTATCCCTTATCCCAGTCGAGTTGACATACAAAATTAACAATTGCAGTGGGGTAATCTGAGAAGACCTCTACAGAGGTGATAATTGAGGAGAAATGTGAAAAGAGAGAGAGAGAGTGAGAGAGTGAGTTAGCTGGAAGAGAGTCATCCTGGACAGAGGGAACACTCAATGCACAAGTGAGGTGGAAAGATGCTGTATTTGAGGAGCAGAAGGGGGCAGTGGTGGGAGAGGAGTAGGCAGGTGGTGGGGGCAGATCACTGTAAGGCTTCTGGCTTTTACTTTGCATGAGGTGGGACCACTGAGGATTGGGAGCAGAGGAGTGACACTGCTCACTTACTTTTTTAGAAGAATCACTCAGGTGGCTGTGTGAATAATAGACTGTATGGGATCAAAGGCTTAAGCAGGTAGAATAGTTAGAAGGCTATTGCAGTAAGGCAGGGGAAAACATGACAGCAGTTTTGACCAGAGCGGTAGCAGAAGAAGTGGTGAGAAGGGGCTGGGTTGAGGCATATGTTGGAGGTAGGCCTGCAGGATTTGCTGATGGAGTCAAGGTTAAGTGAAGAGAAAGAGAGGAAATAAGATTGACTCCAGGGTGTTTCGTGGGAACAGCATGAAGAATGGAATTGCCATTTACTAAGATGGAAGAGGTGGTGGTTTCGGAAGGTGGGAGTTGGGTAGTAAGTGTATGAAGAGTTTTGCTTTTAAATATGTTGAGATCTATAACTAGCACTCTCTCCTAGAAAAGAAATCTGTTGTATTTTTTTTTCTTGCCAAGATAGCAACAGACTTGAAGCTACAGATGTGCCTATGCGGTGGGTTGTATACTTACATGTTGGTCAGGCATTGCAATGTGGAGTGGGCTACTTGCTCCAAAGTCTTGTGGGCTTGAAGACAGAAGTTAAAACTCCCACTGCGACACACAGCTTATCTATATTTCTCAAAGATATGAGCAATATTCTATTAATAATTCAATAATTAAGACTCGAGGCAGTTTGGCTTGGATAGAACTCTACCTAAAGAAAGCCTGCGTCTTCCTCCTAGCATTAAAGCACAGACTGTCTTCTTGGTTCCTGGGATTTTTTTTTTTTTTTAACATATGGAAGTATCACTTCTAGCCAAGAGGCTTTCTCTGCTTGCTTATAAAGGGTTCTAGTGTTTCCTCAAAAATAAGAAGTCATTAATGTCGTCTTTCCTTAAAATTATAGGCCATGCTGGAAGTTCAAGTAGATATATATTTCAGAACTCTTACATATTTCGTATTTCATTAGATGATCTTGCATGTAAAAATTCTATGAAGTAGGTAGGACTGACAATTATTATCATTGTCAACTAAGAAATAGAAAATCTAAAAAACCCCAAACCAGAAAGAAGAACCTAAATTCCAGAAGAGGTAAATAGCAGCACAAAGTTGCAAAAGTGATTTTATCTGAGCTAGGATGAGAAACAAAAGTGTGTTAACGTATAGTTCAATATTCACAAATATAATTACTGAAAATTTAACTTTGCATTTCTTAATCTTTTATGTAGGTTTTCTTTTGGAACAAACAGAAATCCCTGCAGTCTAGTTTATATATGAATGTTGTTGGGAAATAATTCAAGGAGGCTATTGGCAAATTGAGCAGGGACTTGCTTTTATTGAGTGATCATAAAATATCTTATATAAGCAATTGGAGACTATCCAGTTCTTTCTGGTTGCGGAGAAACTTGTCCTCCAACTCCTGGAAACAGGAATTTTACATTAAACCAATGAAATTCAAGCAACCAGTATTACCTCATCAAAAGAGCTTTTCATTGGCTGTTCATTTTCCAAGTAGCTTTAAGATAGTTTCTAATATTTTAACTCTTATGTGTATAAATCTATGGAGTGTAGCTTTAGAGCTAACTCTTGATACTAAAGGTATTCTAGCTGATAGACATACAGCCTATGGTTAGATTAAAGAAGCAAATGCCATTTGTTTCCATTCAAAATCTATAAAAATACTAATGGTCAATTTGACTTAGAAAAACAACTTAATTTTCTTTTTGCTGACTCATAATCCCTCTATTTGCATGCTAGAAAAATACCAGTTCTTGAGGAAAAAAAAAAAAAAGAGCAAAGAGAACAATAGAGTGATGCTCTGCTATGTGTACCAAACCCTGTGGCTTCTGAAATATCTAACATTTTCCAGGATTAGAACCCCTTACCCATCTGTCTCTGGCAAGCTGAGAGTTGGTGTTGGATTTAGGTGCTAGAGAGGGGAATAGAAATCTATACATATGGGGAAAATGATAAATACAGCTAAGGGATTTGGACAGCGTTGTAGGGACCCACAGATGAGAAGACTGCTATAGTTAACCATGAGCAGATACTTGATCTTCTCTGGCATAGAAATGTCTTTTCCATTACTTCTCCTCCTAGTCCCACTCATCCTTTAGGTAAAGTAAAATATCATCTCTTCTATTGAAAGCAGTTCCTATTAGTCCATCTTGCGTTTTGACCTCTGACATTTGTGCTTCTGTCCTGTTTTGTGAAGTTCTAAACTAATGCTGTGACCTATTTATATTGTTATGTAACAATTTTTATCTTGTGTTGCCAAGTAGAACTGTGATGTCAAGATTGAGGAGTTGTTAATTTTTCAGTCTGTCTCAGAACCTAGCACAGTGCATATCTGAAGATTGGTTAAATGGATGATGATGTGAGTCAGACTCCGGAGTAAAGGCCTAAAAATTATCTTTTTAATTGCTAACAGGATGAGGATAGTCCAGTGCAGAAAAGAAGAGCTGGACCTTTTGTTTCCTTTGCAGTTCATAGACTTAGTTTCTCAGTCTCAAAGTAGCTGG
The DNA here is from genome assembly GCA_963575035.1 of Avahi laniger. Taxonomy (NCBI): domain Eukaryota; kingdom Metazoa; phylum Chordata; class Mammalia; order Primates; family Indriidae; genus Avahi; species Avahi laniger. The sequence continues at coordinate 43,467 of CAUYSK010036952.1, read as the reverse complement.
AGGTGCAATGAGATTGGAAAAGGTCCAGACTTGACACCTCTCTCTGACACTTTCTGTATTGTAATTTTTGATAAAATATTTGATTTCCATGAGCTTCAGTTTCCTTGACTGTAAAACTGGAAGAAATGGAATCTAGTTCACGAAATAGTTATAGGGATTATAGGCAGGTGTGTAGATCCACACTCATGGTCATCTTCTTCACCATCTCCTGTTACTCTGGGTAGGATTTATCTAACCTGGATGGTGAGAAAGAAACTGTTCTTAGCAGGAATTTTCTAGTATCACCACCTGTTTTACACATTCCTACCATGGGATATAGAAACCTTCACTTCTGCCTTAATTTCCCTCCCAGCTTCCAGCCAGTCCCCATCAGGACAGAAGGAAGGGCACTGACCACATCTGACTTCTGAATAGGTCTTGAATTAGATTTGTTGTTGTTGAGGTGCTTCACCTCTGATGAACCTTGAGCATCTAACCCTAACCCTAACAATAACCCTAACTGTGAATGTCACACAGCTACACCCTTCACTTTCACATGTAAGGTGAAGCCCTCTTTGTTCCAAATGGCTATGTCTTGTCTTCCTGCTCAACTTTTCACTTCCTTGATGAGATTTTAACCTCCACTGTGGTTCACATTGTTGGGATCTAGACATTCTTTCTGTTACCTGTCTTTCCTCAAGACAGAGCTGTGCCATCCTCTCAGACTGTGGGAACTCATGCCAGGAAGCACTGGTTTGACCTAATTGTATGTTTTCACTACCAATAGTAAGCAATTTGCCTTGACCTCTTTGGGTATTACTTGACATTGTTGGGCAACCAATTAACACACACATTCTTCAAGATTACTTAATTCATCCCCTTTTTCATCTGTTTTTTCATCCACTTTCTAATCAAATATTCCTACTTCAAACCCTTTCCTAAGCCCCAGGATACAGAGTTGAGTATATTAATGTTAGTTCTATTGGTTTCGAATATGACCATGTTTCGGCTTCACCGTGGACTGCACTGATGCCGGTGTGACTCATAGTTGAGCATGAATTATCCTTAAAATCTACCGTATACTGTTTATAGAAAAATATATTCAAATGGGAAATGAAGAAAATGTTAACAGAGCCAAATGCATGTTGAATAATTTGGATATTTCCTGAAGTCTTTAATTTACCTCTAAGCAAATGATCTTTTAAAAGTAGAATTACTTACATTAAAAAATAAAGAGATTAACAAAACAATAGGTTAGAAAGAGAAAAGTCTTTAGAAGTATAGTTAAGTAACATACTGTGCCTGCTTGGGGGAAGCAGAGAATGGGACAAAACTAATTTAATGTATTACTCTGTCTTCTCTACACAAATGCTCTAGTCTTAATAGATGGCTGATTTCTTATAGTCCTAATAAAGTTAATGGAAATAATCAAAACTTTTCCAAGTATTTCTTGATTTTATTTTAAAAATCAATACCCTGCTTTCCATCAAATTACAATAAAAAATGAAGCCAAAAGTAGACTCTATAGAATCTGCCAAAAATGTCTATTTAAAATGATCTAATGTAAGGACAAATACCTTAATGCCTTTATGACTCCCGAATTCTTGACCTATTGGCAGTCAGACTTGTGTTCTCTGAGCTAACCCTAACAAGACTAGGGGATATCAATGGTAGTTGCTCCTCTCTAGTTAGAGTTGGGACTAAGTCACATGCTATACCCTGAATTTCAATGGTCCCATGGAGTCTCTTTTCCCACCAGGTTGACCTTGAATCTTGTCTATGGAGGTGAGTCCACATCATAGCCAGAATTCCAGCCTGGTACATAGAATCCCAACTTGATTTCCACGCCTGGTTTATTAGCTCCTTTATGAAGCCTTTTTAAAAATTCCTATATAGCCTCATAATTAAGATACTGCTGATTTACATAGCTTGTTAGTTCATTTATTTGTGCAACAAATATTTATGAAACAATGACAATAGGTTTGCTAGGTACTGGATTAGAGCAGTAACAAGGCTGAGACTCTCCTACCTTCACGTATTTTATAGTTTAGTGAAGTGATAGGTATTTAACTGGAAATTGCTATAAAATATGATTAGTATTAATCAGGGAAGTATAATTCCTATCCCGCCAGGGGCTGGACCTGAAGTTCTTCTCCATGAGGAAATTTCCTAGAATCATAGCACAGTTTACCTGATAGCCAAGAATCCTGCCCCCTCCTCCTTGGATTTCCCCATGCTATGCTCTCCCTACCTAATTCTATTCCTCAACTTTGATCCCTTGGAAAGTCTTAATTGAGGCCTGTTTCGTGCTGGGAGCTGCCTGGTCATCTCCATCCCTGCTGGAAGGTCAGCTACTTCCAGCGGGGATCTGGTGGTGTGTGTTCTTCAGATGAGCCACTGTGGCTACATGTTATGATAGTCCTGGGATCCTATGCACATCAGCCTATAAAGCTGCAAAGACTCCTGCAGACATATTTTCATGCAAACCTTAACTTGGAATCAACTTTCTCTGTAGTTAAACCATGCCAGCGCCTTCTTAAAATACAATGCAGTGTTTCTTTAAGGAACTTGGAATTCTTACAGAGAGCCTGATTCACTTTAAGGCCACTGCTATACTACTTACTTCATGAATAAAGGATTATCTATTTTCTCATGTACAAAATGAAGATAATTAGTGCCTATGTGAGGGTCAGAAAGAAAAGAAGACTTCTAACTGCAATGCACCATACACATGGGGGATGTTTTTACAGTTGCTTGCTCAGGAATACCCTAATTGAATAAAAGAAGCGGTATAACCACCATGATGGACTTGCTTATATCCTAAAGTCTTAAGGTCTGTGGCTGGATGACTTTCTTGCATTAACATTGATTCCATGAAGCTATTGTATCTTACTGATGCTTAAATATTTCAATAAGATCAATTCATAGACAAATCCACTATCAACAAACATTTATGACACAAAAGCAATGACAAGGAAGCACGTTGACTGTTTTTAAGACATATAAAGATTTAACATTTGCTCCTGACCACTGAGCGACTTATCTGATTTGGAAGAGAAGCGGCATGTATAGAAAAGTACGACTGTCAACACTCAGCTAAGTGTTCAATAAATGACACTGGAAACGAAAAACGGCAACCAACTTTTACAGAGAGCCAAGGTTGATACATCACTGAATTCTCATGATATTAATAAATGTGCAGGATTTATATCAATATCTCCATTTTCAGATGAAAGACATGAGACTAAGTTCAATAATTTAATCAAGGAAAAAACAGCTATTAACCGGAATCCCCACTCAAGTCAATTATATGACCAAATGTAGGTTTTTCCACTCAATCAAAGACTTTGATAGTTCAATGACTATAGGTTACTTACCTTATAATCTACTACCCAAACTGGGAAGCTTTTGAGAGAGAAAGGAGGCACTGTTAATAATTACTTTGAAACAACAGACATAAAACAGAAATGACCTGGACTAACGGGATGTATGATCATCCTACCTGCCATATTCTATTTAAACTATGTCACTGGAAAAAATATGTAGAATGATTTACAGCAGGAACAGAGCCAAGTGCCAAGTGTCCCAATCAATGAGTAGCGGAGGACCTGTCTCACTGCTTTCCCCACCTGCTCAGGTGTGTTCTCATATCCTCAGCACTGAGTCTGATATTCTTTCTTTAGCTGCATAGTCTTGACAGTTTACAATACATCTTCCTTCATAAACCAAGCAGTTATTTGCTTAAAGCTTGTAGCAAGTCAGTACTGTGTTAATGAACTTGGGATGCAAGGATGGGTCCCCAAATGAACCTGTGAGTTTCCTTGGTCAGTACGATAGTTTATCTCTAGCTAGCTGCCTTATATTTGTTATATTAGTCCTAGCAGTGTTTAGGAGTCAACAATTGGCCTGGGTTTGACTCTTCACCCTACCTCTTAAGCATGTGATATTTCACAAGTTACATAACTTGTTTTTGTCAGAGTTTCCTCATCAGTAAAAAGGGGAAAATAATAGCATCTGTGTAATAGAACATTGCTTCCAAATGCATTAGCTACTTTTAATATTAGTATCAGGTAATTATAATTATCTTTTTTTTCCTACCATGCAAGGAATGGGCTAAGTATTCAGTAAATATGATTTTCTGATACTTGACAAAGAGTATCATTAGTAATAAAGTGGTGAGTTTGGAGTTAAAACCTTGGGTTAAGGTCACAGCTGCAACAGAATGATCTTGGGAAAATTACATTGCTCCTCTGAGCCTCAGCTTCTCTTCTGCATAAACCTTCACAGAGTAATGTCTACCCCCCAGGGTCCTTATGAACATCAAAATAAAATATTTAATATTCTGAAAAGTGATCTATAAGAGTAAATCATTCTAAGTTGTAATTCTAACATGTTTAATTACAAATGATTTAATAAAATTTGTATGGCCCCTGGCAACTTTCAAATATTTTGGAGTAGTAACTCATAGCTCTTGTATCAGCTATAAGATAATTGGTTAATTGTCATTGCAGGGTTGGATAAAGAGCTAAAAACAAAATCACTGTTTTCAATTCTTGGTGAAGTAAAATGTGTTCAGAGTTTCCTTATGAGACAAAACAGTGATCAGAAGAGCAACTGGTTATAAATCACTCAACCATAGTCAAGTTTTCCAGAAGCAACAAACTGAATGCTCCTAGATATGTATCTAAGTCCCAATATTGAAATATAAATTATTGAAAACACTACTAGGATTAGGGCTCGCTCTACTTGGAAGAGACTTCTATGGTGCATTGCAGAGAAATAAGAACAGTAATGCTGAATCCAATTAAAGAAGTCAGTTTCAATTCCAATTTGCTCCCCCAGTGAAAAATCCAAAAAACCCAAGAGTACCAGAGTTCAATAGTGGGCCAGAAGGGTCCCCAGGGCTATTTTCCTGTGAAAGATGATAAATCAGGTGAGAGAAAACGGCCTCCGTACTGCTTTAAGTTGCTATGAAAATCAGATTCCATGTGGAGGTTTCCAAGTGAAAATCTTGTTAAAGCAAATAATCTAAAAACTTATTTTTATGGAAAAAAACCTGTATTTTAAAAGAGCATAGTGAGATTAATATTTAATGCCCTTGAAAAAGATGCAAGCACTTTGATCAACATCCCCAGGGCTTGTGTGAACTCTGGGTGCTTGATTCTGTAATGCCAATACCCTGCTCATTATTTACATTGGGTCAGACAATCCCATTTTCCAGTTGGAGAAACTGATTGAGTTAGCTGCCCTGAGCTCACAAACTGGCCATTTCTGAGCTTGTTCTTTCTCGCTAGCAAACACCGCCATCATTCAAGTATGTCAAGCGGAGAAATTTCATAAAACGCACTTAACGCTTAAGTGGTTGAGCGAGCTCATGGTTACCTAGCAACAGAGCTTCCAGAGGTAAGCAGAGTGACAAGCCAAAGAGATTTCTAGAGAAGGGAGGAAGCCTGGCTTCTGGTTGTAGCTTTTTCTGGTTGTATTAAGTGGGAAAATCATTTCAGGACTTGGGGGAACTTGCCTAAAAAAAAATGATGTGCTTGAACTGGATGATCACTAGAGTTCCTGTCACTGTTTTATTTATGATTGGATGAACCATCAAGTTATTAGAGTCTTAGACGTGACACCTGGGACTAGATCCTGATGTTATCATTGAATACAGCATCTTTGGCCATTCCCAATCAAATTGCTTACCTGCCTAATTCTCCATGTAAAACACCACCCTGTCGTTATATGGTTATTTTGCATGATTTGTTTAGAGAGTGAACATCTCTAGAGCGATCGCAGTGTGTAAGCTACGGGGGTTATGCTAAGCGAGTAAACGTGAGTAAATCACAAACTCTGTCTTCTAGGAGCTTGTAGCCCTGCAGAGGATAGGAAAATATACACGAGTATCTTTAAAACACAGAGAGGTTTATGAAACTGAGAGTAGCCTTGGAGGTCACCTAGCAAAGAGTCTTTTATTTGGTTCTCGAGGCTCTCCAGAGATCTGGAAGGCTTACATTTTATGAGAGATTTTATACCGTAGTCAGTGCTGGACAGTCTCATCATCTCCCATATCTTGACAAAAGAGGAAATTGAGTCTCAAGTTAAATGATTGGCCCCAATTCACACACTCAGTAAGCAGCAAAGCTAGGATTCAAATTATTGCTTTCTGATCATGCATTTAGGATTTTATTTTGTTTTAATTTTTTTTGCAAATTAGGCCCTTGATACATAGTAAAAATTGATAAATTGAAGAGATATAACAATAAAGTGATGGTCTTTGAGAGGAGGGAGAATTTGTAACTGGAAGAAATGAGGAAAAATATGCATTAAAGAGGTAGCATTTGAAATGGACATTATGGGATACATAGAATTAAGTCTCTGAATATAGGAGAGAAGAAATCTATGGAGAGGGCCATTATAAATAAAGGAAACAAAATATGAATAGTAAAACTCTACACAGCAAATGTTGAGAAACCAGTCTACTTAGAGAACAGGATATGAGAAGTAGAGCCGAAAAAGACCTAAGTGAGATAATTTGGAACCAGCTGTGATGGCCAGGCCCAGGAGCTTTGGTTTCACTGGGTAAGAAATTGAGAGATATTAACATTTTTGAACAAAAGAATGGCATCATCATATTTATGGGCTTGAAGGAGTTCTATTTATGATAGATATAAAGTGTAATTATGAGGACCAATTAGGTGGCTGCTGCAGTTGTCCAGGAAAAGGCATGAGGTGACAAGAGAATTGTCAGGAATACGAGAAGAGAATGGACACAAGAGATTTTAGAGGCAGGCGGAAGGGCATTGTGGGAAGAGCTGTCAAAGGTGAGAAAGTGCTCAAGTGATCATGTGAATCAAGTCTGGTTGGCAGGAGGGCAGGGATGTAAGGGCTACAGCTATAGACTTTGGCATCTTCTGTCCACAGGATAATATTGCTAGAACAAAGGTGGATAAATGGCTAAGGGGAAGATCATGTACTATTAATAAATCTGTAGGCCCCAAATTAAATAACAGTGACCTTCATTGCAGGGAACATATTTTTATTTTTAATTTCAAAATATTAAGGGGGTACAAATGTTTTAGGTTACATGGATCACTTTTGTAATGCTTGAGTCCTGTCTATAGGTGTGCCCATCACTCAAATAGTGTTCCTTATACCCATTAGGTAGGTTTTTTGTCCTTCCTCTTTGTCCCCTTCCCCTCTGGTAGATTTCCACTGAGTTTTACTTCCCTCTGTGCACATGTGTGCTCATCAGTTAGTTCCAATTTAATGGTGAGTATATGTGGTGTTTGTTTACCCATTCTTGAGATACTTCACTTAGGAGAATGGTCTCCAGGTCCATCTAGATTGTTGCAAAACATAGATCGTCTTTTTTATGACTTTTTACAACTGAGTAGAACTCCATGGTATACATATACCATATTTTCTTTATCCATTTGTGAATTGATGGACACTTGGGTTGATTCCACATCTTTTCTATTGTGAATTGTGCTACAATAAAGATTTGAGTATAGGTGTCTTTTTGATGAAAAGTCTTCTTTTCCTGTGGGTAGATACCCAGTAGTAGGATTGTTGGATCAAATGGTAGGTCTACTTTTAGCTCAATTCCCTGATGATTAATGATGTTGAGAATTTTTTCATATGTTTATTGACCATTTGTCTATCTTCTTTTGAGAAGCTTCTGTTCATGTCTTTTGCCCACTTTTTAATAGGGTTGTTTGTTTTTTTCTTACTGATTTGCTTGAGTTCTCTGTACATTCTGAATATTAGCCCTTTGTTGGATGCATAGCTTGCAAATATTTTCTCTCATTGTGTAGGTTGTCTATTTGCTCTGTTAATTGTTTCCTTAGGTGTGCAGAAGTTTTTTAATTTAATAAAATTCTATTTATTAATGTTTTTTGTTGCCATCATTGCCAATGGGGCCTTAGTCATAAATTCTTTGCCTAGGCTGATATCTGGAAGAGTTTTTCCTACATTTTTCTCTAGAATTCTTACAGTTTCAAGCCTTGGATTTCATATTTTTATTTTTAATAATATTTTAATTAAAATATGCATTCAGAAAAGTACACAGATATTAAATGTGAAAATATCTTTTCACAGAGAGACTGCAATGGAACATCATCTGCATCCTGGGACACACTCTCCTCTTCCCTCTCAGTCTCTTCCTCTTTTCTCCAGAGACAACCACTATGGCCACTTGGTTTTGCTTTGGTTTTGCTTTGTTTTGCCTTTCATATGGACACAGTCACCTAGTACATACTCTTATGTGTTTGGCTTCTTTTACTCAAAGTTATGCTTGCAAAATTCTTCTATAATGTTGAATGTAGCAATAAATCATATTTATTCATTCTTATGTCATACTCTATTGTATGAATGCACAATTTATCTATACATTCTGTTCAATGATTTGAAATTAAAAATAATACTGCTATGACATTCTTGTATATGTTGTTAGATGCATGTGTACATGTATTTTAATTTTGAGAATAACCCTAGAAGTGTTATTTCTGGGTGTATAGGTAGGTATATGTGTACCCATGTGTGCATGATTCTAATTTCTAATGAAATTGGACTGCAATAGCCTTTGCTGTGGGGCATGATGAACTGTAATGAACCTTTTATAGAGGCTCAATGAAGAACTGAGTGAGTAGACATAGGCCTGGCCAGAACTAACAGACCCAAATGCAGTGCTAATTTCTGAGAGCATAAACAAATCTGAATGGGAGTATCCATAAGTATCCTTAATTATTTCTTGATCTGGGACATCATTTATATACAAGGGAGTCTGATCCAATAGGTGGTGCAAAACCAAAGAACTTCTACATAGTGGAAGTATGCCTAGTCAACACATGGTTCCAGGTGGTCGATTTACATCTGAACAAAACAGAAATTGACACATGAAATAGAAAAAACAGGTCCAATCCCCAAAGCAAATGCCAGTGGGGGTAAAGTTGTATGTCAGAGTCCTCTGTTTCATTTGGGCTTCAGCCCCACTTTCCAATGCCATCATAAAACTAGAGTATAAATAAGGAAACAGAGGCAGAAGCCCAGGCACGTAGTCTAGACACTCATGGTAGCGATTAATGCAGGATGGCAGCTCAATTCACAAGCAGTTGTTCACAAGTCACTACAAAACAAACTCTGTGCTGGTTGAAGCAAGACCAATTCTTGATCCTATCCAAGGATGGTAGCCAGTCTCCTTATGATCTCTTTTGGCTTAATTAAATCAGCTCACAGCTGAGTCTTCACATGGTAGGCCTGAGAGCTATACTCCAGCCTGGATGGCTGGGGCCAGGATTGGCTCATAATCACGATACCGTAAGGTGTTTCAACCCTAGGTATTCAAAGAGATCTACTTATAAATAGATTAGCTATGCATTTTAAAGGCAAAATTAGGAATTTTATTGCCTTATTCTTTCAGAAACAATTTCCTTTTCTCAGTGGAATGTGAAATTAAGGCAGCTAAACCTCTATGCTGTGTGCAAAACATAGGACCAGAAAGATGCTTCCCTAGTGGGACTGCAATGGCAACACATGGGGAAGAAGTGTCAGCAAATTAAGGGCCTCAGAGAGAAGTCTGACAATAAACAGGTCATGCCCAGGGTAGTCAAGTCAAAGACAGCGCCAAGTGTGATACCAAATTCAAACAGGAGAACAACATAGCATATCTGCCCTTTAGCTCCCTTTTATAGTTGTGAGAAAATGCCTTTCATTTTCACATTCCTCAGTTAATGAGTAATACATTGTGTTTTATGAAGAAGCCTCCTTAAAATGCTTTGATCTGTTCATATTCTAGGACATGAAAGCAACCTGGGAGATTCGAGGATATGCAAGATGTTTATCTTTGCTCTTTGATTGCTAATGGTTGCCTTCATTTTCCCCCTGCTCTTTGCTGAGCGATTTCAGTGATCATAAATATTTTTAATAGAATATTCCCAGGAATAGAATAAAAAAAGGAATCCTCCCGTTAATGAAGCTCTTTTTAACAAGGTCATATTTGCTATCATGGGCTAATGCTTTCTACGTGCCAGGTTCTGTCTTCATTGTTTTACATATAGTAACTCAATCGTTATAAGAAACTTATAAAGTAGGTACTATTATTACAATTTACCTTTGGGGAAAGTAAAGCACAGAATGATTACGGAACTTGACCAGGTTTACATGTGTAAGCAGTGCAGTTAAGGAAGAGTCAGATACAGATTTTCTTGGCCCAACCTATAAACTAAACCACCATAGCATGTTGCCTCCTAGTGATGTGTGAACACTGCAGGTAATAAGACGACCAAATCCTAATTCAGCCAATAGACCCAACTCTTGTATCTCCTATGAATTAGATACTGTGTGGCTCTAAGTGAGGTGAATATGCCCAAGACACGCTGTCAGAAGACAGCTAAATATATGCCCCAAGCTACAGATGCGGAAATAGGTACCTCAGTTCAAATTTTATGTCTAATATTATTCAAAGAATCAGAGCCGAGCTAGGAGCAAGTTCAGGTTCTTCTAGCACCTGGCTTAGACTTTAACTGTAGCCCTGTAGTTATTTAACCAAAATGTTTTATAGAAGAATTTGTTCCTGCAACTTTTTCATATCTGCTGGTAAAATTCCTTTGTCACTACTTCATTTCTTGTTTTTATTCTCCTCATGATCTAACTGGGTCTCTACAGCCTATCTATTTCTGTAGCTGGAGGGAGATGAGAAAACTAACGCCCACGTCTTAGATCAACCTTGCAGCACCTTGATTTTGCTTAAATATACCTTTCCCAGATATTCAGTTCTGGGAACTAGGAGACTGGAGTTGAAGGAAAATTGGCGCTGCTAATCAGAGGTCATTGCAATCTGAACCAGATTAACACCCACGCTGTGTGTATGCAAATTCAGACGGCACAATCAATGAAGCCGAAGGGAACGATGGTGAAAGCAGTCCCTGTGTTGGCCACCATACAGAAGTGTTGTAACACCATGACACTATCTCCTGCTTCCCCCGCTCCCAATAGGTTTTTATTACATTACATAATATTAGGTGACTTAAGGCCAATGGCTCATTAGTTTGCAAGGAGGCATTGGCATTTCAGCATGGTAATGAGCCTTCCACAAATCACAAACATTCATTTCTGTGACTCCCAGATCTATCATTGTAATGTTTCACATTTTGCTCTTTGACAGAGAGACCTGGTATTTTAGAGAACATGTCTCAATGGCCCTGAGAATTCCATGCCACCTCTAGAGCTGAAATGGGTGGGTTTATCAATCTAGGACATTGACAAAACTCAGGAAACTTTAAAAGTTGTAATCCATCCTGCCTCTGAGGCCATAGAATGGCAGAGCCAATGCTGGTCAAACCCCTACCCCTACTCTTTGCTTTTTTTTTTTTCTTTTTTACCACTATGACTTGCAAAAATTCATTGGGCAAACAATAAAAAAAGGCAAAACATTTGGCAAGTACAAAATGCCGTATCAATTTAAACATAGGTCTGTTAATCTTAAACCCAGAACTATACACATCTGATTACCTTGCGTGAAAAGAAATACTGCTTTTGCTTAATTTTGGGGGCATAGTTGATACTTTCAACAAGTAACCTGGTGAAATGTGAAGAGCATGGATTTGGGTTCAGAGAGACCCGAGTTTATTTTCAGCTTTGCCACTTGCCAGGTGTGTAACCTGGACAGATGACTTCTCAGAGCCTCAGTTTTTAAATCTACAAAATAAAGATAGTCATACACACACACACCCCCTCCCCTCAGAGATTTGTGATGACCGAATGAGATAACCTAGGCCAGGTATGTAGCAGAACTTACGGTTTTCCTGAGGTTTTGTATGTAAATCAGCAGAGGGAAGGTGCTCAATACAGGAGAAGGACTAACATGGCCAGCCCCAGTACAGGCGCCACGAAGAGGAAACCCTGTTGGTGTCATTCTTTCTCGTCCTAGCTCCTCTGCTTGGAGTCATCCAGTCTCTCTGAATGTTGGTTTCCTCATCTGAAAAAAAATAAGGAAAATGGCCCAGTGACTTTTACAGCCTGGAAGGACTCTTTGTATCTGCAAAGTAAAATTCCTTCATGAAAGAGAGATTTCTGCAGCTCGGCAAATTGGCCAGATGCTATGGAAGCGTTCTACAGTTTTAGAGGAGGCAAGAGACACATCTCTATCATTTCCTGAATGGGGATCTAGAGTGAGCAGTTTCTGAACACTGGCCGATGGCAGAGCATGGCTCCATCCCTGAGGAGGAAAGCACAAATGAGCTTATTCCAAACAGGAATGCTGCCTGCAGATGCAGCGGCCTTTTTCTAACAGCATCATTGATAGAGCTATTCAAGGTCTTGAGGGTTTTGCAACAATGTCCTACGTATTCAATAGCATTTCCTTTGGAGTGTTTAATGCAATACCCATGCATTTTAAGTGTATTGTGTAATGAAGATGCTTCAGTATATTTATTATTCTCTCTTAACACCCTGTGAATTCAAATGCATTAACACACATATTGCTTTACATTTCAGCCTCTCCCGCATTAAGGAGTTTCTTCTAGGGCGGGGGCTGTAAGTGCTTTTCTCATTATGCCCAGCACACAGCATGGTACTCAAACTATTATTTATTCAGCTAATAAGATAATGAGTCCGTGGTCACAAAGACCCTATGAAGTACTGACTTGGAATTAACAGACATTCCGTTCAATGACAATATACCAGGAAACTTAAATTTAGAAAATGTAGAATTCGGGCCCTATCAGATCCAGGTAAGTAATTTTAACCTCTGTGAGCTTAAACATCCTCCTTGTCAAATGAAAGGTTAGAGCAAGGTAAGTTTAAAGGTATCTTTCAGTTCTAAATTCTATGTTTTTATTTTATATATAGTGATAGTATAGATAAATTCACAGTTGTATTTGGAACTATACACATTTAAGGAATACTAAAATGCCTTTTCTGCTCAAAAATACAAAATGGCTCTCCAGTGCCTAGATACATTTGAAGTCCCTTAAACCTGCCATTCAAATCCTTCAGAACATATAATTTATTACATTCAACATGCCATGTTTTGCAGGGCTATATTCGACATACGATATTCACTATATAATATAAAACTTTGGAGAATCGATAGCCTTTTTTGTCTAAATTGTCCATTCATTCACTTTATTTTAAACTCCTTGAGTGAGGGAGTTTCTTTTTCTTTTTTCTTTTAGTTCTTATCATCAGAGTGGCAGCCTGCCCTCCGTTCTTGATGTGCTGTTGGCCGAAGAATGACCAGGCAGACCGAAGTGTCAAATCCAGACTATTATCCTGGTCTTCTGGTCCCCTGCTTGGAAAAATCACCAGCAGGGCCAATGCAACGCAGTAACCTAATGCGGGAAGCAGTTTCACAAGAGTAGCTCTTTATTGTAGAATAAAACAGGTCTCTGTGAGTGGAGAGAGACTGACCTACACACTCACTGACCCACTCCCTGAGTCTCAGATTGAGGTGTGGGATGTTATCAAATGATCAATAGTTGTCCTCAAAATTCCATCTGCATATACAAGCTCCCTCTAAGAAAGCCCACCTGGGGAGCGGGGTGAACCACATTCAAGCTAATAGCATAATAATTACCCTTAGGTTTCTTTAGGTCACTTTCGAAATCCTGTTATGCCTGGGCTGGGGAGTTCCCAGATAAATAAAACATTCCCTCCTTCCCCAGGCATAGCAGTTGCTCGGGATAGGATTAGGGTGGATCAATACCAAAAAAACCAGAGTGCCCACCCTTATCCTTCCCAGGTGGAACAATTCCTCAAAACACCACCAAAGCAGGGAACCCTTTTTCTGAGATGAGCTGGAGATCCTAACTATCTAACCTTATTAATGCCTTGCATGTAAGAGGTACTAAAATATATAAAAGTACAAATGAATGAGTTACATCAGATCTTATTTTCTTTAAAACATGCACAATGAAGGAATTAAAAATAAAGGAGGAAACTCAATAAAAGGGTCAGGAAAGGTATATAGATAGAGGGGATCTTTTTTAGCTAGAGGCTTGATGTAGAGACCAGAGCGACATAGGACTGATTAGAAATAGGCAGGAGCTTAGCTTTGCAGTACACCTGCAAAAAATTCTTAGAAGAAAACCCAGAGCTATTGGGTTGAACAAATAGACATTCAAAGAAACTGTCTGCTCAGTTGTGCCAGGTAAAAGGCATTGACTGTTGAAGATTAAGTGTCCTAAACTAAAACTTTTTCTGTGTCATCCCAAGCAAACCACTACACTAATAGACTTAGCAAAGCTGTTATTAAATAAGGAAATGTGAAGAACATAACACAGAGCTTGTCCTTTTTTAAGTATTCTAAACATGTTCGTTTTTTTTCCTCCAAAGATTTTGTATTTCTTACACATTTGATGACACTTTGACAACTTTGCAGTTTCTGAGTGGTGCAGAATATGTCCAAGCTTATTTATCTGCCATCTCTCCTCTATTGAGCTAAGCTCAAAGTGCCATAATTCTTTCTAAGAATCCCTTAACTAAAGACTTCCAGATGTGCTATTATGGAAGAATGGGCTTGGTTCCTACGTACAGAAAGTCTAAAGTGGTCGTTATGAGGATAGCATGCTGGAACTCCACGAGCTTATTAAATTAACCAAAATTTCTAGAGTTAGCAGAATCCTTCCAGTGGACTCTCTGCAGGTTGATTTTATAACTTCAATTTTTTTATAGATAACTACATCTAACCTAAATATTTCCAAGGGACTTCCAAGATCTTCCCTCAAGTGGCTTTCTCTACCCATTCTGCTTCCTCTTGCATTGCTCCCTAACCCTGTTCCTCTCAATATATTAATGTCCTACCTCATTATCTCTGCATAAATGTTATCTTTCCCTGAAATACTCTTTAAATTCCTTAATCCTTTTTACCTGTCAAATCAATGTCATCTCATCCATATAACCTTTTCTGTAAAACAACTCAGTGACTAAGAAGACAACTGGGGATATATATATATAAAGATACTTCTGGCATACAATTTTTTTCCTTGCAATTGTCTTTATTTTTTTAATTTACTTTTTATTTTTTTAACCTCAGCATATTACGGGCATACAAATGTTTAGGTTACATATATTGCCTTTGTCCCACCCGAGTCAGAGCTTCAAGCGTGTCCATCCCCAAGATGGTGTGAATATACTTATCCCTTCCTTCCCCTCCCACCTACCCTACACCTGATGAATGTTACTACTATACGTGCACATTAAGTATTGATCGATTAATACCAATTTGGTGGTGAGTATATGTGTTGCTTGTTTTTCCATTCTTGTGATACTTCACTTAGTAGAATGGGTTCTAGCTCTATCCAGAATACTACAAGAGGTGCTAGATCACCATTGTTTTTTTTGGCTGAGTAGGGGTTGTACTAGTTTGCAGTCCCACCAGAAGTGTATGGGTGTTCCTATCTCTGCGCATCCACACCAACATTTATTGTTTTGGGACTTTCTGATAAAGGCCATTCTCACTGGAGATATGTGTTTCTTACCCCTCCTTCCTGCTATTATTGGAACTGAGAATGTTCTGCTTGGATAAGCTAGTGCCCTGTAAACCGAGCCATCCCAACTCTTGCTCCCATCCGCTGTGCCTCTTTGTATCCATAGGCAGGCAACGTAATTTTTGTTTTATACTTGGAAAGGGTGCTGAGATTAGGAGAAAGGCCTGTGAGGAGGATGGAGGATAGGAAGAATGATTTGATTCCTTTTAAAATTTTTATTTTCTAAGACTGTGGGGAATTGAGTTTTATGAGATTTAGTGTAACTATTTGACTTACCTGGGTATCGGCTGATCTGCTTTGGGCCCATATAGTTGCACGAAGACACCAAAGGGGAAAGAAGGCTGGATATTCTCCCTCTCCTCGCTCTGCGTGAAACTCAGCAGAATTTGGGCGTCGTAGCAATCAGAGTCCAGGTGGGTCACGGGCACTGCACTCAAATGTGGTTAATTGATAAGTGGCAATGAAAGGCGTAGCAGGAGGAGGAGGGTTTGCTATTTTGTAGAAAGGTGTCATTTAGGGTTTCAGGAAACTCAAAAAGGGTAATGAAAAAACTCAAGGCTGTGAACAGTGACTAGCTTACCACTATTACCCTGTAGAGATGAAGAAAAGGAAAGTGGCTGGAAGAATGATAGGGGTGGGGAGAGAGAGAGAGAGAAAGAGAGAGAAAAAGAGAGAGAGAGAGAGAGAGAGAGAGAAGGAGGGAGGGAGGGAGAGGAAGAGAGAGAGAGACACTGCTGTAGGGGAGAGGGCTGCCTGACAAGTTCTGCGGACCTTGGCAGAGAATCACAGCAACTTCCACCTACAGCCCTGGGTGGAAGGAGCTGGAGGAATAGAAAATCCAGTGCATCCTCCCTCCCCAAACCTACCTGTCGTCTCCTATTGGACAAACCCATAAGGAAGCTGGAGCAGGAAAACATGCACTGCTGCAGTCCACAGGAGTCAGCAGCCTTGGACAAGAAAAAAGGGTGGAAGGTGAATCTGAGGGCCACATAGAGAGTCTCCCAGAGAGGCAGCTGATGATTGACCGTTTTGAACATCGGGAGACGGGACATGCACTGTGCTGCTCAAAGAGAGGAGGCAGCAGACAGGAGCGAGCATGAGCCCGGGGGACAAACAGCATAAACTCCTTGCGTGACAGCAGCCAACACTGTGATCTGCTGGACACACATGAAAACCCCCGGGGGACTCCCAGAAATAAACGGAGGACATTTAGAGGACAGAATAATGCCTGCAAGTGACGCTTGTGGGGAAGCACAGAGAGGTCTCGTGGTGTCAGCTGACCGGTCTAGCTAGGGAGGTTTTCCTGCAGAGACTGCAGTTTTAATGACTTCACTCCTCTGCCTCTATTCTGAAGTCACAGTATGGGGAGAGGTGGGACATCTGGGTTAGATAACACTTTATATCACTGTGTCCTAGCATCCAGTTTTGAATGACATACTCTTTTGAATTATGCAGCAGTGGATCTCGTTTTCACCATCTAAATAGATGGCGAAGAACTAATTTTTTTTACTGTAATCATGTATATTTAATAGTATTTTTAAAGGCTGAGCACATAGTAGGTATCAATTACATATTTGCTGATGGCTTAATAGCCTTTGAAAGCTAGAATTTTATTTAAAAAATCAGGTATATGTAGATCAAAACAACTATTTGGTTTTGGCTATTTTATCCACATAAAACTTCTAATGAATAACACAAAAAAAGATGACAATTAGTATCATTGCTGGAAGCTGCTGTCTGAATATCTCAATTCCTGAGGAAGAACAACTGTTAAATTTTCTATACCTAGCATATATTCTCTCATTGGTAAGGATGTTAGGATGCCATGAACAGGAATTACAGTTACTTTGAATGAATTAGAATGAATTAGAGAGAAAGATCACTAAAAGTGAGAACCAATGCTTTGAAAAATATATATATGTATACCTTGCAGTACTGTAAGCCAAATAAACCTCTGTTATCTATAAATTACCCAGTCTCAGTTATTTTTTATATGGCAACACAAAATGGACTAACACAGTGCCTGACAACAAGGATAATTTAGAATATCTTTTCTGCTTCCTTTCAAATAAATACATTCCCATCTCCTAAGCCAACTCAAACCCACTTAGCACCAAAGTCTACTGCTGATCCTGTCTTGACATGACTCTTCCAATCATACTCTCAGAACCTATTAGAAATATTGGCATTTCCTTGGCTATCATTGGCTTTATTTAAAAAAAAAAAACTAAACTAAAACTAAACTTACATTTCTTTTATTTCTAATACCTTGTCAGAATGCAACTACCCTAAGGAACAACCCTGAAACTCTTATAATGAGGGAAAAAAGTTACACACTTAATGTATATGTAGTTGAGAAATTTGATTGTGAAAAAGGAAAAATTTCTAATCAAATGAATGCAAGTATTAACACCATTAGCTTAGTGGATTTTTAAATTTTCCTTGTAGAAGAATACTCCATAACTATTCTTCTAAAAACCATTTCCAACTTCTCTTATATATGTGTACATCCTCTGAATATGTTAATAAAAATTATCATCTTAGTGATTAAAAGAAAATTGCACTATCATCTTCTAAGTATGATAATGTAATGCAAGACATTCTAATCACTGCATCTAATTAAAATAGTAAATCTCTTTAAAAAATTCTCATGTTATCGCCAAAGCCTTGATTTTATCAACTCTCTAAAGCCCAGCACCCAGAAGAAACAAGCCCTCAGTGCTAGACACCTTATTCAAAGCAGAATGCAGATATTTTGTTAAGTGAGCCGGCTGTTTAGCGATGCTCTCATCCAAACATGCTGTCTCATCGTTGCAGCAAAGGAGAGTTTTGTCCTGATCGCTTGCAGACTGATAATATCATCTATTTCATTGATTTGGATGGCTCACAGAGGCTTCGGATTGAATTTCGAAATAAGAGAACAGTTTATCCTTTGTGGTTTGTATGTTTATCTACATACGTATTTGTTCAAATTTTGAGCCCTCTTATAGGAATCTTTTGTCCATCTTCTTTTAATACATGAGCTCACACATGCAAATGTGTTACTATATGGAGAATTCATACAAGCCTAGTGGCAGACACTGGCTCCCATCTCTGGAATTGTTCCAGGACACTCCTATTTATTCCAACCAATTCTTTCATTCCAGCCAATTCTCACCAAATTGCCTAGTTCTCCAATTCCAGTTGATTTCAATCTGTGGCCTCTATGACAATTTTATTTTATTTCCAGCTTCCTAAATTCATCTGTACTGAGTCACATGATATAATACATAACAAAGTGCTGCAGAAATATCATTCTTAGGAACCAAGAATATACGTGTAGATTAAAATGTATAGCATTGCTCGATCATTATGCAAACTTACATTTTTGCATAAGCATTAGAGATATTATCAAACATGAGACCACATAATGAAAGTTATATTTAGCTAAATATTATATGTAATATTCTGAAATTTAAAAAAAATAAAAATAAAAACTGGCAATCAAAAAAAAAAGTTCAAATTTATTTTTTAAATTGTGCCCTCTAAAGCAAACTTTGACTTTTAAGTATATTTATTCTAGTACAGTTTTAAAGACTGACTTTTCACATGCCTCTCTGGTTCAGCCTCAACTTTGTCTCTCAGTCACAATTCTACATTGGCCTCTGGCCCTACATAGAGAGATGACAAAGGGACAGGCCTGGTGCTCCCTCAATCAACCCTGTGGACACAGCCCCTCAGCCTACACTGCCTGAATTCTCCACTAGGAAAACCAGATTAAAGTAGTAGGAAAGACATGTATGACAAAAAAAAAAATATCTATCTATCTATAAAATTTCATCTCTTGGTGTTTCAACCAGAAAATAAAGATATTAACTTTTTATCAAAATTGTTTGTTACTTATTTATATGAACCAGAATTCTATTTGCTTAATTAGCTCACTGAGTCTCATGATGGACAGGTAACTTACCTCCTTCGAAAATGATTTTTCATAAAAGGTACACACAGTTCAAAACATCAAATAATATTCGAAGATTTTAATGAAAGACAGGAGCCTCTGCCCAGTAAGTTCCATTCCTGCGTCCTGTGTGTTATGTACTAGACATTCAATACTTTTAGTTATTCCCACTATCAACTGCCTCCGTATTTCTAAATAAGTTACTTACATTTCCATTTGTACATTTGTCAGTGTTAGGAGTTATCTACTACCTTTCAACTGAGAAAGATAAATATTTATCACTTTTTAACCTTCTTCTTCTCAATATTTCTCTTTCCAAAACAGTTATAGCACAATTGTTTTAAATATTTCTCGTATTTGAACTACGTAATACTTGTGATTACATTTCTTTAATCATATATATTTTTTCTTAGAGTTAAAATAACTTCATTTAAAATTTTGTTTTAAACTCTCCAGTACAGCGTTTTTCAATCTTGGCACTACTGATGTTTCGGTCTGATGATCACTTGATGGGAAGAGTGGGAGGCTGGAGTCTGCCGTGCCCATCGTAGGATGTTCACCAGCATCGGTGACCTCATCCCACTAAATTCCAGTTGTACCTCCAACCCATCCAGTTACAACCATCAAAAATGTCTCCAGAGATTGCCAAATTGTCCCCAGAGGAGAAAAATCACCCCTGTTGAGAACTACTGCTCCACACAAATTTGACCACGTTACTCTCATTTATATCAGCTTAGTAAGTCCACTGTCTTTAAGATAACTACAGTGTAGAGTACACTATAGTTATCACGGTGTAGAGTACACAATGGTCACCTTAAAGGCAGTCTACTCTCATACCGTACTTTCCTATATCCTGCAGGATTCCACTACACTAACCTACTGACCATGAGTGGACCCACCAAACTCTGGTATGCAGTAGACTCTCTGCTTCTCCCTGGAACGCTAATTCTCTGGTTGGCAAACCTTTGTACATTTGTTAAGGTCTTGATAAAAATTTGTCTTGCTGAAGGCTTTTCTATCCAACAAATAGTCTAAGTCTCCCACTCCTTTTCTCCTTTGCACCACCCATCACATTAATTTATGATCACCTGTTTAGAAACCTGCTTTGCTTTCCCATGAGGCTTAGGTTGCTCAGGACGGAGCTTTATACATCTGTATATGTTCATGTCCCTAGCAAACCTCGAATACAATGAGTACGTAATGAGTACATGTTGAAAGAAGTTAAGGAATAGGTAAACAGAGCCTAAATGGTGTCAGTCCATATTTGTTATTTATTTTATTTTTATGCCAGTTTTTCCTCTGAAATCTATAAGTATTCTTGGTCTCTGTCTCCACTTCTGTTTGTTTGTTTTTGGAAGAGTCACTGGGGTAGCCTAGTGAAGAAGATCATGGCTTTGGCTATTCTGTGATGTAGGAAATGATGCCATGTGGTTTTACCATTTTATCGTTGTTCTTCCTGAGCTTACGTGTTCTCTTACTTGAAGATCCAAGTGAACCACTGCAGGACTATGACATCTGACTGTGCCTGATAATTCATTTCTGAAGGTGGGATATTGAGTGCCACAGTGTCCAGCTTGTGCTATTTTCAGCACAGAACCCTGTTAAGCCACCAAGGCAGCATTAACGAGATGGAACGAATTGATTTATTTCTCTTCTGAATTGTTGTTGGCAGTGCCTCAATACAGAGGCATCAGATTTGCTCAGTGTGCTAGTCAGGAGATTACTTCTTCCTTCCCTCAGCCAGATCAAACACTGCAGTAGGTAATGATATCTTAAACTTTGGAAATGTCCTTCTTCAGAGAGTGTCAGAGACATTTCAGAGAAGATCAAATTAATCCGCAGCTTCTTTCCCTAGTGGGTCTGACGAGGCAGACCTCTGAGTCAGGACTTTAAGGGAGAGGACAGAATGACCTGGAAACTCAGGATGCCACTCAAACCATTATTTCCCCATCCCAGGCTTATTAACCTACAACTTTGATAGCAAAGGGCCGATGCTGATAACATGAGGTATCTTAGTCCATTTAGTGTTGCTCTAAGGAAATACGTGAGGCTGGGTAATTTATAAAGAAACGAGGTTTGTTTGGCTCACATTTCTGCAGCCTGGATAATAAGCACGGCACCAGCATCTGATCTGGTGAAGGCTTCAGGCTGCTTCCACTAATGGAAAAGGCGAAATGGAGCCGCATGTGCAGAGATCACATGGTGAAAGGAAGTATGAGAGGGTGATAGGGGAGGTGTCAGACTCTTTTAAACAACCAGCTCTTGAGGCAACTAATTGAGCTAGAATTCACTCATTACTGCGAGGATGGCCATCCCCTGGCCCACTGGCTGGTGCCCAAAGTCAATAATTCCGTTGGCTTCCCTTCCCTGTACAGCGATGGCAGAGGCAGCCACAGACAGCTTACCCAGGCAGACTGAGCGGATTTAAAATGCCACTCAGACAGAGCCCTGCTCTGTTGGGAAAGCATCTTTGAGAATCTGAGATCATTATAAAACAAAGATTCCAGAATCACAAATCACCTGCTGGGAAGTGGTCTATGAGAGCTGCAAAAGGTTTTTAAGTCTCAAGTCCATCCCCACTAAAGCTCTGCCTTGGACAATAGCATCTGAGCCCATGGTCCCTGAACTGGGAGGTGCCTGATGCCTGGCTTTGGTTTTCCTTCCTGCTATACAAACCCATGTATCATTGTTGAGAATGTCTGGTGGATGAAGATGAGAGTGGGAGTGAGATATGTTAATATCACTTACACAGGTCTGAATTTTTTTCAGTGGGCCAGGGTGCTATACTTTTGGCTATGAAAATTGTATTTATACCAGCAGCATAGTAATGATTTAAAAGCACAGTCTTTGAAGCTAGACTTCCTGGCTTGAAATAGTGAATTTACTACTTAATTAACTATCTCTCTTTTGGCAATCTCTTTGACATCTTTTGACCTTAATTTTCTCAAGCTGTATAACTAGAATAATAATAGCAGTGAACTCATTGTTTTAAGTTAAATGAAATGATGCATATGACATGCTTAGAACACTGTCTGACAAATACCGTGCATTCAATAAATGCTATGTTTGTTCTCATTGTAGCAAATCGTTGGTATCCTTGAACAAGAGACTCTGGCTTTGGAATTCACTTGTCTAAGATTCTCTAAAGACAGCTCTGATAGAATTTCTTCACAGCTAGAAATCCTGTGATCCTAAAGACCCCCTTTTCTATATCTTTTGTCCCTGGAGACCCCTGAGGTTTAAAGTTATATGTATCTTCTTGTCATTGCAATCAATATCCATTACATGTAGCTCATGGTTACAGCTTTTCCTGGAGAAGGATGTTAATGGATTCTGTCAAACTCACGAGACATTTACTTCCCAATATAGCGGCTCTTGAGTTTCCTAAAAGCCTGACCTTCAGTTAGAAAGTGATCAGGAAGCTTCCAGTATGCCCAAGAATCTAATCAATATTTCTCACTCTTTGGCAATGATTAGCAGAGGACATCGATTGTCATCAACAGTCCACCACATAGGCAGGTAAGTGACACAGGCGCCAGCTTCTCCGGACATTTGCTATCCACTACACATCCCTGGGGAAGGGGCAGCTCTTCACGTTTCCATGGCAGCAGTAAGCAGAGTCAATCTGCTGGCCTTCAAAAAAAAATAATAATGAATGAATGAATAGGTAAGATATAATTAAACAAAAACTAGACACCCACCCATGATAGTTCTGGGGACACTGGGTTATTTGGGTCTATGGACACACCAACGTCAAGAGGATTGGACTTCATAACTAGGAGTAAGGAGCATTTATCTTGTCAATTTAAAACCTTTATTCAAAATCCAGCTGGCAACCCAGCTCTCCTTTTGTTTACAGGTATGGACCCCATGTACTTCTATCCACCACCCTGGCAAAGAAGTGGAGTCTGGCAGGATGCATTCAGATTTCCATCTTTAATAATCAAGAATGGAATTTATCAAATTTCTCAGTAAATGTATCTAAAGTCATGACTTTGAAGGCCTCGTGCTGTCTGGAAAAGGGAGAGAAGCATTGAGTTTTCCAGCTAAAATTCAATTTCGTTAGCTATGTGGCCACCTAGTGGTTGTTCCGTGAACTTCATCGATGGGTTGTCAGGGAGCCAGATATTTGCACACTAATGAGTGATTACCTTTCTTAGAATGTGACTGCTTAATCTTAGCACATCCATTATGAGCTTTCGAATTCTGTTATCATCTGGAAAGACAGATGCCTCGAGGAAACGGCAGAATGGCTATGTGGAGAAGGTGGATACTTGAGAATGATGGACGTTGTGTTGGGAATGCAGGTGGTAGTCATCGGTGGCTGAAGGTTTTTGTTTGGTTTGGTATCACCATTGCTGCATTCCTGGCAGAACTGATATGAAAACACACCTGAGATTCCTTGGAACAATAGCATTTAGATAATATAACAAATATGGATTCTGATTTATTTTTCTGAGTTTTAAAAAGCGACTTGCCTGAACTTAAAACTGCAGAATCTATTTCCCCTGCCCTCCTCACAGCTGCCTTCATGAAGTATTTAGCAACAGATGGCTCTTCTTAGGTCGTAATTCTTGTTTTTATATTTTATCCTGTTTTTCTGTGGGTTGCCCTTGGGGCTGCATGTTAGCGTGGTCAGTGATTTGGGCAGAGGTTTTGCTTAAACCCTGGGAGCCTATAAAACTTCAGCCCTCGGGCCACTGAGGGCCGTCTGTGGGTTGGGGAGCAGAGCGGAAGCTCGGCCAGTTCTCAGTTCTTAGATTTTACTCTCTGTGGTGCTCTCTCGGGTACCCACCCTTATGCACAGCCCAGGGGTGTGTGGGGAGCTTGTCAAACCTTCTGTGCTTCTCTCATTCTCAGAACACACCCTCCCCTCAGCCCAGTTCCATCCCTGGCTGGTCCATTCCTTGCCCGAGCTGCAGCTCCAAGCCAGGCTGGCTAAGATGCATCTTTGTCCTGTTTGTTTCCTATAGGCTTTGCCACTTTTGCTTATAAATCATTTAGCTTTCTCTTCTCCAACTCAAATCCAGCCTACTAGAGGCCGTTAAAAAAAAATGTAAATATAAAATTAGATAAAATGTGCTGGAAGGGGCAGTGCATAAGACAGGCCCCGAAGCTTCATAGCTTCCTGCTAAATCTGCCTCTAGCCAGGCCAGAGGGGCCATGACCTAGCTGCAGAGGATGGCCCAGGACCCCGAAACACAGCCTCCCAGGATACAACAAGCTCGGTCTGAGTCTAGGCGAGTTCTAGCAGCAGGAAGGGGTCTAGGTCCATGTATAGGTCAGGGCTGCAAGACCGCGGGGGCGGAGGTGCAAGGCAGAGGACTGGGATGTCAGGTATAGGTGGTTTACTCACAACAGGATTCCTGTCAGCGACTATGGAGTTGAGGGAAAGGATTCCCATCCCCAGAGGTGACAAGAGCCAGAAAGTATTAGGGCTGCACCTAGGTAGGCTGGTGCTCAGAACAAGGCTACAATCTTAGAGACCCAGTGCTCAGCAACTGGGGTTAGATACAGGAATGCGGCTGTGGGACTGGGGTCAAATTTGGGATTAAAGACCATTGGGGCTTGTGTGGAAGTTCTGGACACATTCAAGCCCCATTACCGAAAAATTGATCATGAATCTGGTTAGCAGAATGACTTAATTCCAACTCTTCATATACCCCCATTCCAGAGGATGGAGCCGGGGCACCTGATGCACGTTCCTATGAAATTATGGCCCCAAACTGGTTCCACAACCATGGAAAACTGGGCCTCCAAGGGGACAAGTATTAATAGTAAATAGAAGCTGTGAAAATTGCTTCCTACTATGGAGCCTATTGGAAGGGGAGGATCCCTCAGAAATAGAGCAGACAGTGGTAGCAATGGAAAGTCCCCATGGCCTGGGATAGGCAGCATGGAGAATACTACCTAAAATTGAAAAGGGGCTTACCTGTCAGAAGGCTTCTGGAATTATTTGAAGGAAAAGAATGGTGATTAGAAATCTAGCAAGATTATCTAGATAGGAAGCAATGAGGCAGAGGATTTAGGGGTACCGGAGATACTTACTATTGCAGAGAGAGAAGAAGAAATTTGAAGAAATAATCTCCAGAAATTAGCAGCTAATTAAATGTGGAACTTAAGACAGAGCCATGGAGGGGTGTGTGTGTGTGTGTGTGTGTGTGTGTGTGTGTGTGTGAGATGAGTTTCGCAAGAGACGTGGGAACAATAACAAAAATAGTGAACCAGGAAGGTGATCCTTTTGTGAAGGGAAGACGATATCACCAAAATGTGCATTGTCCATCTTGTCCATCAACATGTGGTGTTCAGAAGACTATGAAGATGCGGCTACCCTTAAACTTGCACATCAGAAGATTATTGTTTGTTTTAATGAGGCTAGTATCTATCAGATACGGAATTTCTGGGTTTCCTCCCCCCATAAATTTGCATTAAATGTTTAAATTGGTATCTTTGGCTTTTATCAATATTCATTTATCAATATTCTTTCTTAAAGCGATTTTGATTAGAACAACAGACACGGATGAGACGTAAAGTGCTGAGTCACTGCTGTCCTCTGCTGTATTCACTCGCTCCTCCAGGAGAAATAAACAAGTCAGGATAGCAACAAAAAACGTCACCGAGGACAACAAACAGGCTTTCTTCCTTTAGCTGTAGCCTTTATTTCATAGAGTCAGAATATTTTCAATTAGCACTTGAAGACTTTATTTCAATGAATGAAAAAAAATTGCATGTAGCTTTAACAGTTCACAAGAAAAAAAACCAGAGAAGACAAGAGAACACTTGAGGCATCTGTGTAAGAAACAGCTGAAATCATTCTCAGGCCATCCCCATACACCATAGTAAACCAGGGATAAGGCAGAGACGGCACAGAAACTACCCATCAAGTACTCAGTCCCATAGAGTATATGGATCTTGAAAACGCTTTGTAGGAGGCTAGGAGTACGTCCTCTCAGTTGGAGAGATTTCTGAAATTTATTTTCTGAAATTCTTGTAACCCTCTAACTTCTGTTAGCTTCTTATGGAATTCTAGAAAGGCAAACCCAGGGATTTAGAATTGTCAGGAGCATTTTGTGTCCTGCTTTGTTGCTGCCACCAAGATTTTAAGAACTATTCTGTAGTTACGGTGACTATTCTTCTGCCTTCTTCACTTTTAATTAATGAGTGTAATCAATGCTACCCTGCCCTGCCTTTCTTGGCATTTTTGCAGGAAAGAATTTCATTTAAACTAGAATTAGTGGTAGTGACGCCATGTTCAAATTAAGTACTTTTATGTTTCGAAAGAAGAAGTGATGTTTGCTTCTTACGTTATGTTACCATCCTCGGAGTTTTGATTTCTTTAAAAGAAATTAGAGTAACATTTTGTAGGAAAATACTAGAGCAAGGAGACTGTTTATACTAAGCTAACAAACATTTGAGAAATCATAAGAAATTTTCTCTCTGTAGCACATGCATATGCTACAGGTTGTAAATTCTGCAAGTAATTATTCGCAGAAAGTTGTTGTTTCTGTCTGGATAAAGCACATTTGAGAAACTACCAGAAATTTGTATAGCAAACATCTAGGGACGGTTGTGAAGCTCTTGCATCCGGACTTCTCAACCTAGCCTCGCACAGCCATTTTGGATATCCAATTTCAAGCTCTAAATAGAAACAGATGGTGAAAAGTAAGTTGTTTTCTACAAAATCTATAAACATGTATTTCAGTTCCTCATTTACATCTATTAATTAGAATAACCTTTCTGGATTCTGTTGTGCTCCATTTCTTCACCCTTTTCTTGATTTCCTTAGCCATGCTAATGAAGCAGTTATTGAATAAACAAGCCTATCATGGGAAAAAAAATAATTTTGTTTTCCACTACAGGATGCCAAACACCTTGCTTGCACACAGGGACAGGCTTTCTGTCACATGGAGTAGAAGGATCATTAGAAAATGTCCTGCTTCCTGTGACCCAGGAGAGGCAGTGCATCTGTATTGGGCAGGAGTTTCTATAGGAACACTTTGCAGAGGGAAGATTCATACCAACCCAGGACCTGGTCAGCTGAAGAAACTCAACAAAAATGAAGGAAGGAAAGAATGAAAACAAAAATTTGGAAATGTAACCAAACCAACTCATTTTTGTCTCTCCTTTGACATAAATCAAAATGTATGGATACATTTTCCAATATAGACAGTCATTCAAATGTGAAATCATAATTCACATTTATTGATTTGGTAAGTGAAAACTTTCGTAAAGCAATCATGATGAAACTTGTTCCTTTTCTGTGATTACCAGCACTATTATGGTCCTTTAATGTACTGGAAGAAAACCAGTGGGTATGTATACCCTGGCCAGCAAAGGTCTAAGAGAAAAGTGATGTTTTTGTTATTTCTAAGATATGTGGCGACTCTGGCTTGCTCCTTTGGGCAGATGTAAGATTCTTGGGCTAAAACATGCTCGGAAGAATTAATCTGTTAGAAATTGTAGCATATCAGTGAAAACACTTTTAATCCTCCTATTCTTTTGCTAAGTACGGAGGATGTCCCCAGTCAATCCATGAGTAGGTAAAGAACATAAAACTATCAGCATTTGAAAAGTGAAAAACAGAGATACTAAGTGTCACAGGAACCTACCACTTTGGCACTTTGATTGGGATCTGTGATTCCTCTTGAATCTGTACTTGCAGGTTTCTATAATAAACAAATTATGTTCTATCAGAAACTGTACCCTGTATCATACGTACACACACAAATGCACAAAATGCATGTGCACACAAATGAGCACATGCACACACATGCAGACCATCTCTTCATGCTCTGTGAAAAATCTAGACAGTTTGTAAATTACTATTGGATAGTATGTGTGACAGGGGCAGTGACGAGGGAGTGACCAGTTCTGATTAAGTGAAGTTTTATCAGATACCATTATTCCTTGTAAAACTTGTGAATCCTTCCTAGAATATATTAGGTAAGAGATTTTAAATATTTTTAAAACATTGGAGTTTTCATTCAGATAATGTCTCTATTGGAATTTCAATAAAATAGATTTTTTTAAACGCACTGTACTGGTTCAATATAAAATGGTGAGGTTTGTTCACATAGCTCCACCTCTACCATCCAGCACATTCTATGATCTTTTTGTGTGACCCGAGGATTCTGTGGAATCACAGACTGAAAACTACTGTAATCATAGCCTTTTAGTCATTCATAAAGAAAGCTTGATGAGAATTGCTAATTTTAAAAATAAGAGTTGAGACTCTCAGCGCATTCGGCGCCTAGTTCTGAGTAAGAAGTGTTCCACTGTGTGACCCTGGCAATGTAGAGACAGACACACTCTAGCAATTCTGGTGATTCCTAGAGATCCTGTAATGGCTCTTTTTTTTTTTTTTTTTTTTTTTTTTTTTACTCAGTCTTTCATGCTGTGTGTGCTAATCCGGCTAGTTTGCTTCTCTTTCATAAATACTGATGCAAGGGTTATACCACCTTGGTTAACAGAGGGTTCTTGTGGAGAGCCCTCGGGCTAGTCAAGGCCTCATTGAAAACTATCCTTGTGTTTTTCCCCTCAGAACTGAGGCCAGGACTAGGGTGAGGTGAATGAGGCACTGAACTCAGGAGCAGAATTTAAGGACTGAAAACAAACTCAGTGATCACAATAAATAATATGTTAATGTGTTAGTTTGAAAAGTTTGAAGCTGATTTGTAAGAAAACATGAGTATCATGGTGAACAAAATGCCAACAGTTTAAACAAAGACGGAGTCTGTCCTAGGACTTGCATAGCTCACCTCACTCCTTTCACTCCAATCCCCACCCCACTAAAAAGTTAACTCTCTAAGCCAGCGTGTCCTATTTGCACCTCAAATAAGAGAACTATGTTATATCATTAGGCTTTTTTAAGGAACCAACAAATGGTTAAGTGGCATCAAAGTTATGATTGAAATGGACCCCGATTATCACAACCACGGAAAGGTGCAAGGAACGTACCAGTGTGATGTAGTGGGGACTTGAAAAACTGGTTGGAAGGTTCTCCAAGGACTCAGCAGTTCTCCCCTGGTGAAAAGGGATGCTATTAATCTGCGTTTAGTATTCCCACCTCACTCAGCTTAGGGTCACTTTAAACACGCACACGGTTACTTTTTTTAAAACAAAATCAATTAATTAACTATTGCAAATAAAAGTTTCTTACATGCAGGGGATGGATATCTGGTAAGACTGGCTCAGTCCTTGTCTGGGGCTCATCAGCAAAGTATCCTTTATTCTCCACTCCCAAGGTTTCCCTGGGTGCGCTGGCAAGAAGGAAATTTAACAGTGACACAAACTATGGGACAAACCTGTGGCTACATCTAAATCAGCTACAAGGTTTTTGAGATACTGACGCTGAGCTTCTATCCTATAACAACTAAATCACAATGTGCTGAACCCACATCAGCAGTGTTTTTGTTTGTTTGTTTTTTTTGGAAAGATCCCGAAGTAATTTCAAAGTGTACAAAGTCTGAGAACCACTGGTGAAGAAACATTTGGATAAGTACATAAAAGCGTGATTTACTACTATTCTTACCTGACCTTCATTAAGAGGCTCATTACTATTCCCCCATCTACGGCCACAAACCTTAAATATTTTCAGTAGTAGTCCATTTCAACCCATGGAAAATGCAGACATACCTCTGAACTTGCTTCGACTTAATACATTTTTGGTAACGAATTAATAATGTGACAACGCCAATGCCCGTAACAACCAGGACAAGCACAACCACCAAGATGGCGATATCTGCAATATTGAAAAACATGGGCGTCAGCCAGAGCATCGTTGTAGAACAGTGGAATGTTAGCATTTAACGGAGCTGCTACAATCCTGCTTCTTCCTTTCTAAATGACTTTAATTCTCCCCTCTCGATTATTTTTATACAAAGTGAAAAGCCAAAACATTATATAAACTATCATTTGTATTAGCAATTGACACTCCACCCACAATTCCAGTATATTTAAGGGAACCATGATCACCAGGAAAAGTCTGGGTTGTCAGTTATTAATTCTTGTTATGTCAACGATTCTTAGAAGATCTAAGGTTGCTTTAGCTAGAAGAGAATACGTTACCCCTAAAAGGCAGTGTTAGTGAATTCGATTTGGATATCCAAACATGCAAAATAATAAAAAGACCATACAAATCCATATAGAAACACTACAAATATGTAGCAGACTTGGAAAATGTTCTCACTGGGTAGGCTTTGATATATGTAAGATTATATTCTAGGATGCTCACTGGTAACATTTAAGGTTTCTTCCCAGTCTACAGGTGTCTGTCCTTCCTCACACTGGCACTGGAGTTCATGGCCATCCACCTGAAAGAGCAGTCAATCATATTTTATCAAATGACTGGCATAAGTTGTGTTTTGTAGCTCACTTAGCTTATTGCAAGTTCTACATCAAACACACACAAACCTTTTTATTGATTAGTTAGCTAAACTGCCTACCAAAATCAGTGTTGCACAAAAACAAGCACACAAAATAAAAGAAGTAACCACCTTTGAAAACAGCCTTTGAACAAGGGAATGGTACCTACAAATTCAAGCATAATCTTTCCAGAAAGTGTATATTTTTAAACAAACAGCCCTTGCTGGAGTCAGCTAGAGAGGGACATATCATAGCCAAAGAACAGACTCTAAGCTTGGTAATCATAAGATAATACTGATGTGAGGAAAAAGTGGTAGCACAATGTTTAGTTCATCAAAGAGCACTGTGTAATGGTTAAGAGCACAGATATTGGAGTCATCTTTCTGGATTAAAATCTCAGCTTTTCCCATAGCACATCAGTGTGCATTATTCTCCATCTGTAAAAATGGGCATAGGAATAGTACTCACCTCTTAAGTTTATTATGAAGATTTTTAAAGTTTATATATATAAGTGTTACTATATAGTGTTACTGATTAATCAGGCTTAGGACAGATGTTACCCACAGACACAAACTGCTAGTAACCACCACTCGTATTGAACAATGTTGAGAGAAAAAAAGATAAGTTTTGTTGTTTTTCTTAAAAGTGTTAAGCTAAAGTCGACGTTGGTATAACTGAACTATAAGGCATGTTGTAAAAGATTCAAGTTTAAAATTCAGGTTTAAACTTTATATGTACATAAATTGCTGGATTTCTAGATTACCAGTTCAATAATAAAACATTTACTTACAGCACTGGCACTATCTGTGTGTAATATCTGGTTTGGCTCTTTGGATCAATTTAATTGATGACATGTGAAAAATGGATCTCAAATATATGTTTGATTTAAAAATCAGCAAAAGTACGTATGCATGTACACATAGGCTAAGAAATAAAGTCCTAAATGGCTGGTAAGACATTAATTGAAAAAGGGGTCAAATCTTACATCATTTCCATCACACTGAGAGTGGCAATTTGTTGAACTATAGACCTTTTCATTGTTCACGCATTCACCATTGCTGCACACCTAGAAATGAAGTAACCAACATGAATTAGAATGGCTTACAATATATGTGCAATTGTAATTTCATGTAATGCATATGAAATGTATAATTTTTCATGTAATTTGCATGTACAATCATAATTTCAATTTATGTGATTTAATTACAAATTATGTAATTTTTTCCATTGTAGAATCCTACATGTAGCATCTTTTTTGGATGGAGAAATCCTTTACAAGTATTTGATGAAGGTATTGTATATGAAAACATTGTTATGTCAAACTCATTATCAAAATGGTTATGTCCTTGTTAATTCTTTGAGTGTTAGTCTATCAAATCATTCTACAATTATAATTGCCACAATTTCTTCTGTTTCTAGGAAGTTTCCTTTTTGATTTGGTATTATAATACATATTACATCACAACTGCTGGCTGGCCAGGGAACCCACTGCTTTGTGTTATCTCATCTTCTCTCCACATTTCAGGGTCTTCTTATGCTATTTAAATATATTATGTTCAGAGTTTTAGCT
The DNA here is from genome assembly GCA_963575035.1 of Avahi laniger. Lineage (NCBI taxonomy): Eukaryota > Metazoa > Chordata > Mammalia > Primates > Indriidae > Avahi > Avahi laniger. The sequence continues at coordinate 11,141 of CAUYSK010036952.1, read as the reverse complement.
GTATTTTGCAGAAGAAGGGTCTACTTCATCTCATCTGGAACCAGAAGTCCCTATATCTATTTTAAAAATAAATCGATTATTACAATCTCCCTAAAAGTGCTCCAGAGGCCACTACACACCTATTTGAATGGCCAAAATCCAGAATACTGATGATTCCAACTGTAAAATATTTCAGGCTCAACTAAATGGCACCTGGGGCTATGTGATACGTTTGCCCCAGCTTCCTGTGCCAAATTAAAATTTATCCAGGAAAAAAATAAATATTAGAGAACTAACATATTTTTATGCCTTTTAAGTTTGCTATGTCTAAGAATAGTATATCAGTGCAAAAATGAAAGGAAAATTCTTTAATTGGTATCACTGTGATATCCCATAGACTGGTATTTGCTATGCATGACTCTCTTCACTAGTAACTGGCTGAAGAACCGGTGCCACTGTGATGGGTGTGACTCTGTCCTAAGTCTTCTCTTGAAGGAACAGGCACTGTGTTTGGAGGCGCATGGTCACAATGTACTGAAAAGAGCGAGATGTATTTCTTAATAACTGCTTCCCTATTAGCCCTCTTTTAAGTCCCTCCCACTCTTAATGAAGGGGATGCTATAATTTCACTTTATATCTCAGGCTAATTTTCCATATCCAAAGTGAATAGCAAATTGTTTGGTATTTTCTTCAACCTGAAGCCTCATACATTTTGTCTTGTTGAATGTTCTTGAATTTTATAGCTTCTGGTTAGTAAACAGAAACCTTAATTTTCACAAATATAGATTTCTTACCAAGCTCATAGTCATTTAATCATTTTAATGAAAAACAGTATAGTTAAACATATGGACTTGAAATCTAAGTGCCCATTAAATCATTAAATTCTAATTATTTTTTTCTTACATTTTGATTTTTTGTTTTCCAATTTATTTCTCTATTAAATTATACAAATTCCACTGTAATACTGTGGGGGGTAGCATATAGAGACAGAGGAAGACATACCATAGGGAGAAACTATTCAGTTTCAAATAGCTGATTTTTTTCATAAAGTATCATATGCTTTCCATACATTCCTGACAAGCTGGCTATTGTTTAGAGTATACAGTCTAACATTTTCATATCGGCATGATAAATCCGTTCCAATTTGGCCTCATTCTGTCTGCTTAACTTCATGTTTTGCCAATTCACCCAGAGCTCAAGCCATACTGAAATTATTGGTTAACTGAACATTCCACACACTTCGTATCTTTGCATATTACATAAGTATTTCTTTCTAAAAAGTCTTTTCCCATTTTCTGTATTGTTAAAATGTTGTTCATCGAGCCAAAACTGAAATGTTACCTATTTAAGGCGCCATTCTATGTTCTATAAGCAAAGTCATCACTTTTCCTTTAGGTTCCCAACATGCTCTGGTCATACCACTATGAAAGCACTTTTGTCAAATTGTAATAATCCATTTAATTTAGTGTATGAAATTCTCCAGTCCACTCATCTTTAGTGTACAGTCTCTGGCACCATAGTACATGGCCAGTAAATACGGTAGAATGAATAAAATAAAAAATGTTTCACTACTTTATAGTCACATTAACTAGAAAAAATATCCTGTCTCTAAGTTCATTAGCTGTCTATTGTAAGACACTAATTAAGTATATTTATCACAATTACATATCATTTGGTATAACTAAAATTAGGAAAAATGAATGTTTATTACAGTGTTATTGCTATTCTGCTCATTAAAAAAATTGTCAATTTTTTTTTCCATTTACATGTATAGGCCCCTTTGGAAGCAATTATGGCATTCAATGTTGTTTTCAAATGGCTGAATCAAGAAGTTTTAATAACACAAAGGGCTTTCATCTTACCATTCCATCTCCGCATTTTGTTCCAAAGGCAACCATGCCAACATCTTTAGAATTGTGGTATAGAAACACGGTTTTGCATTTGATGGTGCCATTCTGGGGGTTCCATTTTGGATCCTTGAGGTGATAGGTTTTGTCTTCTCCAAAGAGAGATGAGAGATGTCCTCCGGTACAGTAGACCTTTCCACATTTGACATCTCTGAAGGAAAGGGAACAGTATTCACAGACTTAAGACCAGAAATAGAACTTGAGACAAGGTAGCAGTGAAGTGGTCTGGTCACTTTTTTCAAGACCCAGGTTTGCCAGCAGGTTGCAGGAGTCAGGATAGACAGAGAAAACCACTGGACAAAGTCCTGACCCTGGGTACTGACATGAGTAGGTAAAGAATGTAAAATGATCATATTTCTTTTTGATTTCTCTGTGATTCTCACAAATCAATGTTTGTTCAAGTTTACAGAGGAATGTTTCTCATTAGTAATTTGAATGACTAAATCAAAGGTCAAGCATAACTAATCAGGACACCAAGATTTCCTTCTTATTCTTTCTTGCATGGAGCACCATCAGTTTATTCTGACAACAAGCCTGTGAGATTATAACCCCTGTTTCACAGATTAGGCAGCAATCAAAAGGCGGGGAAATTAAGTGACTGTCCGTTGTCACCTAATGTATTTAGGAGCAAAGTTGAATTTGAGAATAGGTTTTTGTGGTTATTGTTTTCAGTCCAAATCCTGTTCTGTGGTACCTAAAAAGCCTTGCAGCAGGTCAGTAACAAACTTGGAAGAACGGTTCCACTCACAAATAAAAATAAAAATAAAGAATATTTGACTACTGTGTAGTCACATTAATTAGAAAAAAATCATGTCTATAACTTCATTAGTTGTTATTTTTTTAATTTTCCAGATATCCTTTTAATGAGAATTATAACACCAAAAACATTTTTTTTGCCAATTGCCTTTTTTTAAAGAAATGACTTGCTTTTTATTATAAATGCCATACATGATGATGCCTTATTTTGCAAAACCAGTAAATACAAGAACAAATTTTAAACATGTGATTTGTATAAGATACTTTAAAAAAAAGAAAAAAAGCTGATTTTTTTTCAGTATTTATAAAAATCAATTTATTCCCTAACCTTTCAAAGATTAAGTTTGAAAGTATGACTCAATTGGAGAAGAGAAAGAGAAAGAGAGAGAGAAAGACCATCTTATAGCTGCTTTAAATAGCTTTTGATAATTTTTCCAATGACACCTTTCCTTTCTGGAACTCATACTTTCACAAAATAGCTGAATTTAAAATATTTCTAACGAACTGATTAATGGAGGGAAAGAAAATACGTATCGAGCAGATATTATAAACTCTTTAAAACAGATCTAATTTCCAAATTTTCCTGCTCCCCCAATTTCAGCTTCTACCTTGTTTTCTTTTTATGGCTTCACTTCTTTCCTTCCCTTTTCCTGTTTATTTCCCCCTTCCTTCAGTTTGCTCCAGTCCCTTGTTTGGTAGCATTCTTTCCCTCTCTTTCTCTTCCAAGCATCTTCAGTCTTCCCCATCTTTCCTCCTTATATTCCATGACTGTAAGTTAACAAACACCAGCTAACGCTGTCGGGGATGCCGGCTCTCTCCTTTCCTGCTTCCTTCTCATCCTAACCTCCTCAGTAAAAAGAGGTCAGCAGCTGATGGAACAGGAGCCACTCCGATTTTGCAAAACCCTGTAGGAGGCACTTGCTTTTTTCCACAGGGCACTTACTTCTCTTCACAGGGAATGAATCTGTTTTCTTGGTTTTTGCAGTATCCAAATTTATTTCCTTTTTTATTCATCTTGTAGCACATATCATGACTCTCTTTTGCCCCTGGGGTGCAAAATGGTATGATAAAAGTAAAACAATGAGAGCATGAACATCATGAATCATAGGAGACCTTACTTTTCTAATGTAATTGAACCTTCAGTATCATGTTATATCATGCAGTGGTGAAGCAGAATGGAAAAAGTATAATTTTAAAACTACCCCATTGTCTCAGGAGGATATTTGAGGAAGTAGGAGAGGTAGACAAAAATATACATAACATACATCAAATATGCATAACATACGTTAGCTCACATACTGAGCTAGTCAGTTAATATTAGATGCAACATCCAGAGAAGTGAGAGGTAATACGTTGGAATAATGCCACATATGGAATTATCTCCAATCTTGACCCAATTCCTATAGGACAATACAGAGAAATATACAATATTATCTTTATCAATCATTCACTGTCTCTCACCATCAGCAAATAGTTCAGAGCACTGATCATCCCGGGTGGGACATTTCCCCATGAAGCAGTAGCCTTCCGCATTCTTGCAAGGAAATCCATTGACTTGGAACTGGTCTTTAGGACACGCAGGGGAGTGGCCAGTGCACGCTTCAGGAAAGTCACATTCATCTTTTGCTGGTCTGCATGTGGACCCTGCTTCTTTAATCTGTTCAAGAAAAACAATTCAACTGAATCTTGGATGCATTTATGTAGCTAAGGTTCAGTAAGAATGCAGAAAGTTGACCCACTTAATTTATCTAAAAAAGGCATTAAGGATGGGTCATCACTTCTTTCTCCCTTCCACTGAGAATTGTTATTAATCGTAAATGCCTTGGCTTTTATGTAATTTTAGGAATGACAAGATGGCATTTTTGAAATTTGGTATTAGAACAGCCTTAATTAGAGCTGGAATGGACATAAAATGGAGAAATGGGCAGGTGTTCTCATTTATATTGTCTTTTCTCCTTATCTGAAAGGGTCCAGTACACACCTTAACCCCAAACTGGGAACCTTTGCCTGTAATGAGAAATCTCTGTAATGAGAAATCTCCATTCTCAAGAAATCAGATTCCTCCATATGGAAAAAATACCTGGACTCTCACATCTGGAGGGAAATGCATAGAGATAGTCTCTCATTCAGCCATTCCATATGCATTTGATTGTGCCGGGTTCTGGATGGATTTGAAGACGCAGATATGTTTCTTTTCTTTGTGAGTTCACAATCCGTCCAGTGGGGTGAAAGAAGCATCAATAAACCCTTGAATTTCTGGTTGTCTTCCCTAGGATATTTCTCCTCTACTAGCCAAGATCACTTTCCAACCCCAGTACAATCCTTTTCCCTTTTAGCCTACTCTTGTTGGGATAACAATTTTCCTCTCAGCTGAGGTTAAATAGGTTGGCAATGATTTATACAGGAACAAGAAGACTGCTGGTCATGGGACTTCCCTCCTAAAATACCAAGTGCTGCCTACCAGCTTTTCCACTCCCCAGACCAATATTCAGACGTTGGAGCCTCTCAGAAGAGGCACTGTCGGGTATTTGCAAGCCCAGCCCCATTCTGGAATTAGTGGCGTAGGTTGTGCAATGGTCAGACAGCTCTTTGATCCTACATACACTTACACTGAAAACAGAGAAACCCTCTCCCAGCAAAAGATCCTACCTGACAAAATTCACAGCATTCTCCTTCTGCACAAGTAAATCCTGGCTTCAGTACACATTTGTGTGCATCACAGCAAGGATTAGTGCACTCCTGGCAATAATCAAAAATTAAAGATCAGAAATCGGCATGTGGCTTGACTCTAATTTGAAGAGTTAATTAGTTCTGCTGTGTAATCTTTCAGAGTTAAATATTAATGCATAACCTTTGGCTATGCTATTACAGATAAAGATTACTATTTGGAACTGGTGTTTGCTTTTTTCTGTGCTTTCCTTCCCTCGTGCTGTTTGGTACACCACGGCTAATAAATTCTCACTGGCAGAATTAGAAAGTCTAAAGTTTGTGATTTTCCATTCTCCCATGACCTCAGTTCCTTCAAAGGGTCTTGCTGCTTTCCCATGCTAAAGTTGATATGAGATAACACAACTTCTGAAGATCTGATTTCACCTGTTGCTCAGGTGCTAAGTATTTCAGGTTGATCATTCTTTTGTTTTTTTTTAATACATCATTAAATAATAACAGCAGGAGGGTCACTTAGGCCCTATCTGCTTGAACAAAAGGCAAAGAAAATTGTCTATGTCTGGTCAGGTAAGATACGCCATGTGTGTGAATGAAATGGTGCACCATTCTAAAGAGGATCAGTTTCCAAAATTAAGATACTCTACACATTTAATCTGAGACATTTGAAGACTAGTTCTTATAACCTCTGGATAGCTCACTGTCCCCTACTCTGATTCTAGAGTCTCTAATTTCTGTCTTATTAGACTTCTTTGAATTGTGCAGTGTCTAGAGCACAGGTACTAAAAATGTGGTCCTTGGAACAGCAGCATCGGTATAACCTTGTAGCTTGTAGAAGTGCAGAATCTCAGCCCCACTCTACACCCTCTGAATCTGACCCCACATTTTAACAACACCCCTGGTGATTTATATGCACTTATTAATTTGAGAAGTAGGTGCCTAGAACACACACCTATATGATGAGCTCGTGAAAGAAAGAGCTTCTGCATTGGGGAAAAGCATATTAAGAATTATTCAAAAATTTGTCTCAATGGCTTTTTCTAAATGTTCTAGGGACCAAGACTGTAATAAATACGTGAAAGGTTAAAAGGTTTCTACTCTATTAAGAAAGGGTTTTATAATAATGGGAACTGTCCAAACACAATATAAGCTAGCCTCCTAAGGCTCTGAGTAAACTTGCTTGACTGACTATGATGGATTTTGTAGAGCAGATTCCTACTATGCATGAGAGGTCAGACTTAAGAACACCTATGCGTCCTTCTCACAAGAAGGGACAATTAATATATAAACCAGGCAAATGTGATGCTACTCTCCAGCAAGATCTTTATACATGATTGATAAGAAGCCTTGGAATGAGGCTGCACCAACAGCTTGTTTCCAAATGAAAAAAAAAAACATAGTTTTTTTAAAGTTTTACAAAACACCATGGCTGATTTGATTAATGGCCACATCTCTGCTAGGTTCTAGCTGACCATGAACTTAGTAATTTAAAGACAACATCATCATTTGCAAATACCTGAACAGGGCCACAGTCACACTCTTCTCCTTCATCCAACTTTTTGTTTCCACAATATTGGAAATCATCGAACTTGGCAGGAAATGGAATATTGAACATGCATGTTGGCTTGTAATCCTTCAGGAATTGCTGGTATTGATTTTGGCTGCATTTACTGAATTTTAGTGCAGGAATGCTAGAGATAAGATGAGGTAAAAAAGTAAGATTAATCATATCAATGCATAGTGGTATAGCAGCTCTGTAAGTTTTTTGAAGCAATTAGAAAAACCAAATGTAAATGTTCACTGTTAGAGCAGAGCAGCAACTGGGCTCTTTATTATTAAAAATATCATCTCAAAACACAGCTAAGGCATGCTATTTTAGTGCAAATACTCTGGCTTTACATCTTCCAGCAAATTCTTTCTGAAGCCCACAATTAAGAACGGTTGTCTATGATTGCTACTCCCATATTCCTTTTTATTTGGTCCTTTCAAAATAATCTATCTATTTGTTTATCATCCTTGCAAGATTGAAAACTTCTCAAAGACCATATAGTGTTCAATTCTTTTTTTTAAATAACCTCTAGTTAATTTAGTGCTTAGCCCAGTAGTTCTTTGTAAATATTTTTTGAAACAAACTATTTATGTAATAATATCATATATGTCCTTAGGAATGAGATGTATTTCTTCTTAAACTGAAATTCACCTCCCTTCCATCTTCCTTTTGTTTTGACTCCCTTGACATTATTATTGACATAATAATTAAACACAAAAGGACTTTCAGAATCTTGATTATTATGTTGGGATGGTGGGACTCTGAAAAAATGCTACTAATTACATAGATAAAAACATAAAATTAAATATTAGTGAGTTCTTACTCTATGTTGGCCACTGCATTTGGGTGTGTTAGCTGCCTTACTTCATTTAATCAATACATGGAAGCATTGATCCTCAACAGACACTTTTCTTACTACATACAGTGTATTACATGTTCTGGCTGTGAAGGGATTCAAAGACGTGCAAGACTTAGGATCTGGCTGAGGGTAGTTCCCAGTATAATGGGGAAATGCTGGACATTTATTTATTCTGTAACTATTTATGGAGTATCTAACATGTGCCTGGGACTTTTCTAGGGCAATAGTGATACAACAGTGACCAAAACAGACAAAACTCTCTAACCTCATGGAGCTTAGATTGTAGTGAAAGAGGAAGATAATAAATAAAGCTAAATATGTAAAATACAGAATATTTTAGATAGTAATAAATACTGAAGAGAAAACAAAGCAAAAGAAAGGAGGAAAGAATGGAAGTGCCAGGATACGTGTGTAATGGGACAGGACTCAAAAGTTGGATCAGGTGGCCAGGGAAGGCTATGCAGGAAATGACTTTTGAGTAAAGATATGAAGAAAGACATTATAGCTTATAGTACAGATGACAAAACAAGGCATGCAGAATCTATTCCCCGCTAAGAGCCCTGGTAGAGATTGATACTAATTGCTCATAGTGTACTTTTGCAATTTGCCCAGATGGAATTTTAGAATGTTTCTCACTGTATTATTAGAGAGAGGCATTACCAGCTAATAAGATTTAGCCCCAAAAGGGAAACTCCTGACCATGTCTGGTTTTGTAATAGACCTTCCAGAAAATTCTGCAGAATAACAATATATCCTACAATAATGGAATTTGACCCAAAATCTACTCCCAAAATATTTAAATGTATTTTCTATATGGAACCTCACCTTCCGCTAGTATCCATCACGCATTTTCCGGAAGGACAGGTGCATGGGAACTCATCATGCTGCATCCCAAGGTTATGCCCCAACTGATGTGCTATTCTATTTGCAACTATATTTATGTCGGGTAAAAGATCCTGGTGAAAAAATAAATGTGCATTAGAGATTTCTAAACAATAGCACACTGTAGTACATAGTGCTTCAAACTAATGGTTGAAAGACCCGGTTTCTAGCTCCTAATTAACTAATACCTATTGGAGAGGTCGTGGACTCAGTTACCTTCCTCCCCTACACTTCTGTTTCTTTAATTAAATAAGAAGGCTGGGAAAATGACTTTTTAAGTATCTCAAGCTCTAATATTTTGAAATTTTCTTTTTGTGGGATAGAACTATTAAAAGTTGTTGGATTCACAGAAACTCATTCTTACAAATAGCTAAGAACTATTAAGTAAGGTTATTATGGTCTGAATGCTTGTGTCTCTCCAAAATTCATATATTGAAGCCCTAACCCCAAGGTGATGCCATTAGGAGGTGGGGCCTTTGGGAGGTAATTAGGTCTTGGGGGCAGAGCTCTCATGAATGGGATTAGTGCTCTTAATAAAAGGTGCTCAAATGAGATTCCTCTCCCCTTCTACCAAGTGAGAACACAGACAGAAGTTGCCAAGTATGAGCCAGAAAGTCGGCCTTCGCCAGATGCCAAATCTACTAGCGCCTTGATCTTGGACTTCCCAGCCTCCAGAACTGTGAGAAATAAATTTCTGTTGTTTATTTGCCACCCAGTTTATGGTGTTTTGTCAGGGCAGTTGAATGGATTGAGACAACTGTCCTATAGAATATGATAAAAATTATTTATTGTATTCTCTATGCTAGGTTTTCAAAAGGGATAAAAACAAAAAAATAAGAGGTTCTTGTTTTTGATTTATAGTTTCACATTGCAAAATAATGCTATATAACCTTGAGGAGAGAGTTTCTATTATGAGGAAAACCTAAAAGACATATATAAAAAATCTTTGGAAGAATTAGTTGTTATCTTGGGTCATAGTTCTATTTCATATTTTAATCTCTATATTAATAAAAAATTAATTTCCAAAGAGGAATGACATATCAGGTTACTATAAAGCTAATAAAATATCCCAAATTTGATCATTTCATCTTACTCATATGAAGTGGAAAATGTGTCCTGAACTGGTTATAATATCATAATTGCAGCAGTAACAGCCTATATCAGATTAGATTGACTCTATTGTCAAAAACTTACATTACTGAAATATCATAGACAAAGCTATAAGCATAAACATAACTATAAAATGAATAAGTCATATAGTCATTTAAATAAGTACCAGCATTTAAATTTGAGGTTTTAACTAGACTAGACTGGGTATAGCAATAACTAGACGGAGACCTAAAGGAAATAAATGCAAACCATGTTTTCAAGAATCTCTCAGACAGGGTTACTTGGATATTATTGACTTGGAATGTAGAGACTTGGAAAAGAATGAGAAAAACTAGGGAAGTCAGCAGTTTATAGGACCTAAGCTTTCTAAAAATGAATTGCAAGGCTGTCTTAATATGATGCATAAAGTGATTTATGCACGCCATTATTAGTACAAGCACAATTATCCATGCTTGCTAAATTAGCCATTAAGTTTTATGTACATTACCTGTACTTATAGTTATATTTAATATGCAAAAGAGCTTTCCTAATCATTGTATGTTAATATGTATATGATAGCTTTTAAACTCTGAACACTAGTTTATTTTTCATTATTTATCTATGATTTTTAATAAAACAACAGTCTGTGACATATCTTGGTATGTCAGGAACGTATGACAGGAATGTATGACAAAACGCACATGTAGTCTCTTTTTGATGGGATACAGGACTTTACAGAAATTCAATTCAAACTTTTTGATTAAGTAACGTAGATAAAACACAGCCCACCTTAATGACGCTGGAGGAATAATAGGGCAGGCACATGCCCCCTGGATAAGAAATTCCTTGCGCATGTGTGTAGAGCCACTTCCCACTATAAACAAGATGCAAACACACTCTTCAGTCTCAGTTAGTAGTTTAATTAACACAAAGATCAAATTGCAGTAAACCATCACAATGCCAATGCCTTTGCACGTGAAAGTGCCTTCTTATTTCTGGAGTTCTGGAATTGAAGCTGACCTTAGTTAATATTGAGTTCATCTTTAACCTGTGTTATATTAGAAGCATTGGAAAAAAACAATGAAATTTAAAGTTGCAATTGTATAAAGGTATATTCTAAAACCCAAACAAAATAAGGTTAGAGTCCCATTTGACTCTAGTCTACGCTGCATTCAGCTCTGAGTAAAACCCCTTATAATGCAATAAATAAATTAATTAATTAAATTCAGAAGTGTTTAGAAGGGAAAATGCAACACAGTGAATGACCCTAAGACCATGATCAATCAGACACATTTCAACAAAATTTTAAAACTTTTAATCAGCCATAGAAATTCAGAGCAGATTTAATAGCCACACATGTACTCACCATCAAATTGGTATTAACTGATCAACACATAAGTGCACATATAAGAATAACATCTATTGGATGTTGGACGGGGGGAGGGGGAGGAGGGGG
>CAUYSK010036951.1:0-60433 GCA_963575035.1 Avahi laniger | reverse complement strand
TGTCACAAGAGCAAATAGACAACCTACAGAATGGGAGAAAATATTTGCATGGTGTACTTCTGATAAAAGGGCTGATAACTAGAATCTATAAAGAAGTCAAGCAACACAGCAAGAAAGAATCAAACAACCCAATACAAAAGTGGGCAAAAGACATGAACAGAAACTTTTGAAAAGAAGATAGACTAATGGCCAAGAAACATGAAAAAAATGTTCAACATGTCTTATCATCAGGGAAATGCAAATCAAAACCACAATGAGATATCACTTAACTCCAGTGAGAATGGCTTTTATCAAAAAAATCCCTAAACAAAAAATGCTGGCATGGATGTGGAGAGATAGGAACACTCACACGCTGATTGGCAGTCTTCCCCATCACAGTCAATGGTAACTTCATCTTCCAAGATGCTCAGGCAAAAACCGTGAAGTCATTCTTGACTTTTGTTTTCTCTCACACTCCATATTCAATCTAAAGCATCTTATGAGTGCTACCTTCAGAATGCATCCAGAATCTTCATACTTATCACCACTTCCACTGTTAAGAGACTTGATCCAAGCCACAACCATCTCCTGGATTATTACCCTAGTTATTTAACTGATCTCTCTGCTCCTACTGTAACCTTCCCTGTCCTCCTTAAGTCTTTTCTCAGAACAAGATCTAGAATATCCTTTGTAGGTTTTTTAACCTTTTATACCCATCATCTCTCTTCAACAATTATGAATACATGGATAATCTATTTTCAATGAAACCCACAACCCTCCTCCCCCATCATTCTGAAGCAAATCCATAACATGTCATCTGTGAATATTTCAGTATATATCGCTAACAGACAAGGATTCTCTTAAAATATTAAATATAATCACAATACTGCTATTATACCTGTAAAAAGTTTTTAATTTCATTAAATATCCAGTCAGGATTCACTTTTCCTCAACTGTTTTATATTATTTTTTGAGCAGTTTTTAATTGGGAACCAAACAAGATCCATATGTTGTGACTGGTTAATACATTTCTTAAATTTCTTTTCATCTATACTATAGTCTCTTTTCTCTCTTTCTCTCTCTTTCATTCAATTTTTCTGTTCAAGAAAGTAAGCTGTTTATTTTACCACAGTTTGGATTTTGCCTATAGCATGTCTGGTGTTATGTTTCTCTTCTTGTATTTCCTGTAAATTGACCTAGAAGCTTGATTAGATTAAGAATTTCATGTATTTATTTATGTATTTTCCAGGCTACTTAATGGCTTGTATTGTGTACTTCCTTCAGGAGTCACATGAAGTCTGGATGTCTTTCTTTTTGTGATTTTTGTCAATCATTGATGAACATTGCCTAGATCCACTAATGCACTGAGATTTCTAAAATGGTGATATTCTATTATTTCTTCTTCATTAGCTGAAATACACTATAACTTTCAAACTTCTCCTACTCATCTCTTTGCTTACTGTAAGGCAGCTATCTTATAGAAAAAGCAGGATAAATGCTTGGTTTTTTCCTTTACTTACTAGTTTTCCAAAAATAAGATTTCTTACATTCTCCAAAGGAAATAAATAAGCTTTTTTCATATTATTACGAATTAATGAATGTAAGCATAGTTTAACATTAATCTTATTCATGCTCAAATTGCATCACATTTGGACAGGAGGAGCTTATTGAGGTTGACTCCTGAATCCTCTTGACATGAACCTAGTAGTCTTTATTGACTTCCTGGACCTCTGGTATGCTGAAGTGTTGTAGGCTTATCTTAAACATTTCCTGCTCCACCTCTGGAAGCAGCTTTTTCTCCAAATTATCCTTGTTGTGAGAAGTAGTATTTAGTGACCACATTCTAGATGGTACTAAATTTTCTTTGTTTCTATTTTTTCTGGGACATTTCAATGTCAGAGCTTTCTCCCTCTCCCTCTTTCTCTCTCTCTCATCTCTCACTCTCTTTCTCTTCTCTCTCTCTCCCCCTTTCGATTGATCCATGGACAGATTTTTAAGAATACAACCCACCATGAGTTCATACTGACACTTCCATTTTAAATTCAGGATTAGAGTATTTTCACTTAACTTCAATGATAATAAATCTGTTTGTCTCTTTCTTCCAAAGATCACGAAAATCTCCATTATCAACAATATAACCATAATTACTCATTTGATTTATCCTACAATACACATAAAATAACCCCCCACCAAAAAAACATTACTACTCTTACAATGGTGGTTACTAATTATTCAAAACTTTTTGCTGTTTCATACATTCCATTAGGGATGTACAAATTACTGTGTTAATAATTTCTTGAAATATTTCCTTTTCGTGTGGTATGAACCAAAGTACTGTATGACACAGATAAGTTTGTTTCATTTTATTTCATATTTTAGAGATTTTTTTAACTTCATTTTGTTCTATAATTATGTAAAATACATGGTTCTAAAGTCAAATCTACAAAACAAGAAATTTTCAAAAAAAGTCAAGCTTCTATATGCTCTTCTTCTTCTATAGGTATCCTTTTTATGACTTTTTCTTTCATTTTTTAAAAAAAATAAGCAAATATAGTTGTGTGTGTGTACACACACACACACACACACACACACACACACACACACACATATTCCCACCCCATGCCTTTGGAGATAAAAGATAGCTTACTATTAATATCAACACAGCTGTTTTTTTCTACCATGATTTTTTAAATTAGCAATATATTCTGAGATCGCTCCTTTTTTTTTTTCTTTTTGAGGAACAGAGTATGCCATTGTGTAGATTTACTTTAATTTACTCAGCCATTCCCCTACTTATGGACATTTGGTTTACTTACAGTCTTTTGTTACTACAAAGAATGCTATAATAAAAAGCCTTGTGCATACAGTATATGTCTTTTCATATTTTTTTACCAATACATCTTTGGGATAGATTCCTACATATAGGATTGCCAGATCACAGGGTAAACATATGTAATTTTATTATTGGCAAATTCACTTCCATATAGGTTATACCATTTTACATTTCCATCAGCAATGTATGAGAATGCCTGTTTCTCCACAACCTCACTGGCAAAGTATATTGTCAAATTTTGGAGTTTTTGTCTGAGATATAAGAAATATGTTTAAGTACAACTTTAATTTGCATTTATATTATTAAGAGTGATATTTGCTAAGAGCCATCTGCATTTCCTTGTAAACTGTTCTAGCCTATTTTTTAAATGGGGTTGTTGGCCTTTTTCCAATCTATTTTCAGAGCTTTGTATATTAAGAATATCAAACTCCTTTTTTTTTTCTGACTTACCTGAAAATGTGTTTTTAGCTAATCATAAATATAGGCCATTTATAGCCAGGGTCGGTTCAGTGTTTTTTGGGGGGGTGGGGTGGGGCCGGGCTTAAGTTTTTATTTTGAAATAGTTACATACTCACAGGAAGTTGCAAATATAATACAGAAAGATCCTCTGGACCCTTCACTCAGTTTCCTCCAATGTTATATCTTACATAACTATAACACAATATCAAAATCAGGAAACTGACATTGGTACAATGTATGTACAGTGCCATGCTATGCTATGTTATCACTGTAGAGTCATTTAACCATCCAATCAAGGTACAGAACTATTCCTTCACCGCAAGAATCATCCTCATGCTACCCTTTTATAGTCATACTCATCCTCTCTCTTCCCCCCCAAACCCCACCATCCCTAACCCCGAGCAACCATTAATGTGCTTCGTCTCTAAAATTTTCTCATTATGAGAATGTTTCTCATTTTGAGAATGGAATCATATAGTATGAACCTTTGAGATTAACTTTTTCACTTAGCATAATGCCCTTGAGATCCATCCAAGTTGTTGTGTCTATCAATAGTTTGCTCCTTTTTATTGCTAAATAGTATTCTACAGGATGGATGTACTGCAGTTTGTTTAGCCATGCATCTACTTATGACCATTTTGATTGTTTCCAGTTGTTGGCTATTATAAATAAAGCTACTATGAGTACATGTATTTGTGTGAATGTAAGTTCACAATTCTATGGAATAAATATCCAGAGTTCATTTGTTTGGACATATGATAGTTGCATATTTAGTTTTTAAGAAATTGCCTAACAATTTTCAAGAGTGGCTAAACCATTTTGCATTCCCACCAGCAATGTATGAGAGATCAGGGTTTTTTGCATCCTTGCCAGCATTAGTATTGTCAGCATTTTTTATTTCAACTTTTCTAGTAGATGTGTAATAACAGCTCATTGTCTTAATTTGCATTTCCCTAGTGACTAGCAA
Organism: Avahi laniger; assembly: GCA_963575035.1. Classification (NCBI taxonomy): domain Eukaryota; kingdom Metazoa; phylum Chordata; class Mammalia; order Primates; family Indriidae; genus Avahi; species Avahi laniger. The sequence goes on along the minus strand of CAUYSK010036951.1, from coordinate 56,195 downwards.
TATTGAATATTTTTTCATTTGATTATTCACCATCTGTATCTTCTTCAGTGAAATGTGACATGTCTTTTGCCCATTTTTAATTGGATTGCATGACTTTTTTACTGTTTGTTTTAACTTTTTATTATGGTAAAATATATATAACACAAAATTTACCATTTTAAAATATACAGTTCAGTGACATTAAGTACATTCACATTGTTGTGCAATCATCACCACTACTCATTTCTAACAATTTTCATCCTTCCAAACAAACTCTGTACCTGTTAAACAGTAACTCCCCATTTGTCTTCCCCCCAACCTCTGGAAACCTCTAATTTGACTATTCTAGGCACCTCATATAAGTGGAATCATACAATATCTGTCCTCTTCTGAAGAGCTTATTTCACTTAGCATAATGTTTTCAAGGCTCATCCATGTTGTAGCATGTATCAGAATTTCATTCCTTTGAGGATGAATAATATATTCTTTTGTATTTATGTCACATTTTCTTTATCGATTCGTCTCTTCAGGAACATTTGGGTTGTTTCCACCTTTTGGCTATTATGAATAATAACTGCTATGCACACTGGTGTACACATATCTGTTTGAGTCCCTGCTTTCAATTCTTTCAGATGTATACCTAGAAGTGGAATTGTAAGATCATATGGTAATTCTATGTTTAATTTTTTGATGAACCACTAAACTATTTCCCACAGCAGCTACATAATTTTACATTATCATCAGCAATGTATGATTTTTCCACATTCTTGTCAACACTTGCTATTTTCTACTGTTTTTTGTTTTATTTTTTAATAATTGCCATCCTAATGCATGTGAAGTTGTATCTCATTGTGGTTTTGATTTGTGGCTCCCTAATGGGTAATGGTGTTGAATATCTTTTCACATGCTTTGTGTATCTTCTTTTTGTTTGTTTTTTGTTTTTTTTTTCTTTTGCAAAGATCTAGATTTGTGATGCATGTATATCTTCTTTGAAGAAACATCCGTTCAAGTCCTTTGCTCATTTCTGAATTCGGTTTTTGTTGCTGAGTTGTAGAAGTTCCTTATATATCTAGTAAAATCCCTTATCAGATACATCAGATATATGCTTTGCAGATATTTTCTCCCATTCTATGAATTGTCTTTTCACACTTTTGACATTGTGCTTTGAAGTACAAAAGAGCTTTTTGTTTTTGTTTTTTTGTTGTTGAGTTTTGAGAGTTCTTTATTCTAGATATAAGTCCTTTGTCAGATAAGTGGTTTACAAATATTTTCTCCCGGTCTGCATTCTGTCTTTCCATTTTCTTAACAGGATCTTTCACTAATGCAAAGTCTTTAATTTTGATGAAGTCCAATTTATTTATTTGCTTCTGTTGAACTCTTAGCAAGCCCTAGGTACCAAATATTTTTTCCTATGTTTTCTTCTGAAGTGTCATGGTTTTATGTTTTATAGATAAATCTATGATCCATTTTGAGTTTTTGCATAAGGTATGAGGTTTATGACAAAGTTTCTTTTTCCCTACAGATAGCCAGTTGCTCTAGCACCATTTGTTAAAAAGACTCTTCTTCCTTCCATTGAATGGCTTTTGTATCTTGCCAAAAACCAGCTGGATATATTTGTGTGGGTCTATTTCTGGGTACTCGAATCTATTTCACTGATCTATCTGTCCATCTTTCTACCAATACCACACTATCTTAATTACTGCGATACATAAGAAGTATTAAATTTGGGTAGAGTGATCCCTCCCACTTAGTTCTTCCTTTTCAAAATTGTTGCAGCTATTCTGGTTTGTTTTTCCATATAAATTTTAGAATAATTTTGTCTGTATCTAACATCAACTAAAAATCATGAGCTCTATAAATTTAGAAAGGGAGAGTTTTTTTCTTTTATAAAGGGTTACAGCCTTCAAGGTGGCCATTCTGACAGGCTGAGAAACAGGTCTATGGCAGAGACTGAAAGGCAAGCACTTCAAGAGGGGAGGGGTGAAACAGAAATCTATACTGAATGTCTTGGCCAAGTGTACATATTCAACAGGTTACAGGAAGAGCTATGAGTATTCATGGCGGGGTCCTACCACATGCATACTGAATAAACATTCCATGTTCACTTTGGGGTGAAGACTTTATATTTTGGTGTATTACAATTAGGCCCTATACATCACAAGGTGAAGCAGGGAAATGAAGTCACTCAAATGTGCAGTTTCTATAACCAGCCAGCACCACTCCATCGTCAGTGATCTCTTATCAGGAGAAAGTTACTGAACTTTCAACATTATTAGTTATGGCTTGTGAAACAAGGGGATTAATCAGCATCTGACCATAAATGACCTGCAACTGTTTTCATATTGCATATCCTGAGGCCAGTGCTTCTTTAGCTGCTAGAGAAAAAAGAAAAACCTTGTGACAGCTAGACTATAGTTTCTTTTTTACCTATAGAGGTACATGACTTAACCCTTGCCTGACATGACCTTAGATCTTGTTTATGATTTGGTATCTTATTGACACAGTATGTTCTGTCAGTCCTATGATCTCTATTTTAACATTAATACAAAATAGAGGAAGTACACAAAATAGAGGAAGTACAATGAAGCATGTCTGACCTCCTATCCCATCATGGCCAAGAACTCAGTTTTTAAGGTTTCTCTGGGGTCCCCTTGGCAAAGAGGGGGTCAGTTCAGTAAGCTAGAGGTTTAATTCTCACAAAAAATAAAAATAAAAAAAGAAACTTTGCTGAGATTTTAGTAGAAATTGTGTTAAGCCTGTGTATCAATTTAGGGATAATTAACATCTGTACTATAGTGAGTCTTCCAATCCATGAACATGGTAATTTATTTAGATCTTCTTTGATTTCTTTCATCAGTGTTTTGTTACTTTCAGCATGAGTCCTGTACATGTTCTGTTAGATTTATACCTAAGTAGTTTTGACTTTGAGCAATTATCAATTTTAATTTTAGTTTCCATGTATTCATTGCTAGTATATAAAAATACAATTGATTTTTGTCTATTATCTTATATCCTGAGACCTTGCTGAATTCACTTATTAGTTCTGGAAATTATTTTGTAGATTCCTTGGGATTTTTTAAACATTTTTCATTTCATTGGAAAAAAGGTTCATTCATTCAAAAATTGTTATTAATAGCTTATGCCAAATAGTGTTCTAATTGCTAGATATGGAAGTGATTAAGAAAATTAAGGTTTTTGACCTCATGAAGCTTAGACTTTAGAGGACAGAAAAATGCTGTAAGCAATTAATTAAATAACAAATAAGTTGATGTCATATAGTGGTTAAGTACTATAAAGAAATAAACAGAGCAACATAATAGAGTAGTAGATAGTCTAGAACTGACCCCCAGAGGAGACAAGTACTGAGCAGATATTTAAATTTCAGGAGTCAGAAAAGAAAGTTTTTCAGTAAGTACAGAAGTCCTAAAATCTGAAAGATTTTGACCTGAGAAGGAACCGTAAGAAGGCCTGTGCGGCTCACATACTAAGGAGGAGAGTGGTAGGAAAAGACACAGGAGCAACTTTATGTAGGGCCTTAAAGTCAGTGGTAGACATTTGCATTTTATTCTAAATAAAATGAGAAGTGCTGGAGGATTTAAAATAGGATAGTGAGATTAGCATGGTATTCACTATAAGTCATTCAAAAAAAACCCACCATATCAAAGCTGTTGGTGTATTTCTTGGCAGTTTTTTTCTTTACAATTTAAAAAAAATGTGTATGTACATAAACTGCATATCTGACAGGCAAGGATTATTTGCAATTACTTCATATGATGGTTTATTGATCATAGCTCTCCCTATACAATGTGTTTGCTTTTGATTGTATAAGGTGATATAAATTTCCTAGGGGGAAGTTAACCTCATAATAAAGCTATTGCAGTTGGCCAACTCTAGCCACTGCTGTTGGAACTGCCTTTTCTCTTTACTTATCACAAACACATAAACACACTTTTCATCTTAATGGCATGGTGGAAATAATAGAGCATCTAGAATCAGACTTGGATATTAACCTATCAAGAAGTCAGTCTTATAAAATGCAGCTATCTATAAAATGCAGCTATTAACATCTACTTCCAAAAGTCTGTTTTGAGAACTTAAAGTATAATACATTGAGTTTCAGACACTTAGAGGGTGCTCAATAAATGATAATTTCCTATCTTTTGCTTTTTCTCTTTCATCCCATTCTTAGCTCCCATTCTCAGATCTAAGATATTTATAAAATCATTTAATTAGCAACAGGGCTTTAGGCTAAATATACAAAAATCTTAAACCCCATAGCAATAGCACTCACTAATGCAATGATTAATGGCATGGCTCAGTGCAACAGAATCCTTTCACAGATCTCTGAAACTTTTAGTTATACTATAAAATAAATTATATAAAGTTGGCCACTTTCAATTGAAATCTCATAACCATAGAAAAGCATATATTTTTTTTTACCAATGGCAATATGCTTTGAATACTTTGGCACAGAAACCTACTATTTTATTTCATGCATCTATCACTCAAGAAGTACTTTAAAAATACAGAATGATGGCACTTGTGGAAGCCTGATAGTATGAAATTATGTTATTTGTATTGTACAGACTGAAAATAGAATATTATGTTGTGTCAGACATCTTATTTTACAATATTCAATTTTCAAGACTTAATATTAGCAGAAAGGGGAAAATAGTATGCATAATTCGAAGTAAACTATCAACTGTTTAACCAATTTTTTTTTCTGTCTGATTTGGAGGAATCCACTGCTACTATTCAACAATCTCCATTCCTCCTTGGTTCCCTAGCACAAAGGCTAATTCCAAATCTTCTCCACTTTACCTAAAATACACAATCCTACCATTCCTTCCTAATACTTTACCTTCTCCATTATTTTTGTCTTCCAATGCCGCACTATTCCAAGTCAAATTTCTCTGTAGCTTTACCTTCTACCTATTTGAAAAAGGAAAGTTCCAAAGTCATTCCTGTCCTCAAACGTGACTATCTTTTAGATCCGTGAATTACCTTACTTCTCTTTTACCTTCATTCTCTTTCTACAAATCAACTCAGTCTCAACTTCTCCTTTACCTAGCTCCTATCTCCTCTGAATTGTTATTCTTCTTAAGATTACCCTAATCAATGTGTTATATATATTGGTATAATGTTGTAACTTGGTAAAAAAAAAAAACTGTTTAGTAAACTGAAACAACTTAAAATTTTGTTCATTTTTCTATTGGACATTTTAAATGAACTATTTCTTTAAAGTTGTAACTGTACTACAGGACATTAACATCTGATTTCACAACTACATTAACCAAGCCCAAATAGGGCCAAATTAGGCAATATTTTCCAATGTAAAGACCTCCTGATTAAAGTTTAAATTCTTGTTGTGAATCTAGAATTTAACTCTCTAATGAAAGAGTACAAGTACAATGACTGCATCTGTTCTTCCTTGTTATAAACCATTTTCAATGTTAGCATACGTGTACATTAAATTTTGATATTATCATCTGGCTACTTTCAAAGTACTCTTTTATACAATGCAGGCATAAAAATACTTTCATTCTTTCTCATCTGACATTTTCCTTACCCCCCTCTCATTTTTTTGGACAGCTTATAAACTTTCGATATGATACAAAAAAGCTCACTAACTGGTTCTTTGCTAGAGGCCTGCTACTGACATTGATCATCTCTAAAAGTCTGACCGCCGCCAGTGCAGTTCTTACTTTAATAACCACATCGTAGGACACTCTAGCGCATTTCTTGAAGAACAAGCCAGGACATAAATGACTTCACAATCCAAATTTTCAGTTTTCCTTTCTTTCTTCCCAGTGCTCTTTTCCTTGGACTTTACAAAAACAGCACTTTCTTGAGTTTTCCCGAGTAACCTGACCTAGACAAAAACGACGGGGATCAGCCGGCGGGAATTCTAGAGTCCCAACCACCTACACGGCGTCCACGAGGGCCGCTCTGCCAGGAATACCGCCTGTGACTCGACACACGCTCTCCAGTGACGCGAGCGTCGCCGCGTAACTCGACTGGAGGCGGCCGCGCCTGGCCGCGAATGGGCAGGGCCGGTGGGGGTCGGGGTCCGAGCGCAGTGGGGACGGAGTCTACAAGTTGGGGTGCAAGAGCAGGAGCAGGGAGGGAAGAAGAGTGCCGGGAAGGGCGGGCCTTTCAGGAGGTTCCTATGTTCTTCACTTCCTGTTTGCCGGCTCTTCTGAATCCGGGTCAAGGGTGTTCGCTTCGGTCTCTTCTTCCCGGCTGATCCCGGCACCCTTCGTGACAGCGCCTCCTGACTCAGCCCAGGGCCGGTTCCTTCTCACGACTTGCTGGAGCCTGGACGCCCGCACCTGCCCCGGTGCACGGAGGGCGCTTCCTCCACCTACTGGCTCGCAGCCCCGGGCCCTGAGAGCCCGCAGACGCTGCCGGAGGGGCTCCCGCTGGCCCCTCGGCGCTGATGCTGAGAGGGATCGAGGGCCCGGGGCGGCGGCGGAGTACAGGCCTCAGGCGCCTTAGGCGAGCCGTGGGTGGTGTCGGTTCCTACGCTCCCCAGACTCGCCAGCTCCCGCGTCGGCTTGGATGGGCCTCCCTACTCGATAAATGTGGCTGCTGAGGCGGCAGTGGCGGTGGCCGGTCACGCTGCTGCTGCGCTCCAAGTTCATCTCCGCCCCGGGGCTCTCCTGCTCCAGCTGGGGGCTGCCGCCGTCCGCTCCTTACCCCCTACCGCTAGCCTTGCAGCGTGGCGACAATGGACAAGATCCTGGAGGGCCTGGTGAGTTCTTCGCATCCGCTGCCGCTAAAGCGGGTGATTGTGCGGAAGGTGGTGGAATCGGCGGAGCATTGGCTAGACGAGGCGCAGTGCGAGGCCATGTTTGACCTGACGACCCGGCTCATTCTGGAGGGCCAGGACCCTTTCCAGCGGCAGGTGGGGCACCAGGTGCTGGAGGCCTACGCACGGTACCACCGGCCAGAGTTCGAGGCCTTCTTCAACAAGACCTTCGTGTTGGGCCTCCTTCAGCAGGGCTACCACTCGCTGGACAGAAAGGACGTAGCCATCCTGGACTACATTCACAATGGCCTGAAGCTGATTATGAGCTGTCCGTCGGTGCTGGACCTCTTCAGCCTGCTGCAGGTAGAGGTGCTACGGATTGTATGTGAGAGGCCCGAGCCGCAGCTCTGCGCCCGACTGAGCGACCTTCTGACCGACTTCGTGCAATGCATCCCCAAAGGGAAATTGTCCATCACCTTCTGTCAACAGCTGGTTCGAACCATAGGCCACTTCCAGTGCGTGTCCACCCAGGAGAGAGAGCTGCGGGAATATGTCTCTCAAGTGACAAAAGTGAGTAACTTGCTGCAGAACATCTGGAAGGCTGAGCCTGCCACACTGCTGCCTTCCCTGCAAGAAGTTTTTGCAAGCATCTCGTCCACAGGTAAGGATCATTATATTTAAGGAGACTATCTCGTGGAAATTGAATGTGTGTGTGTGTCTCTGTCTCTTTCTTTCTCTCCCTCTCTCTCACACACACACACCATGTTTGCTTTCTGCTCTGTAAACATTTTTAAGTGAGAGCAAATCCTAATATCCTCATCCAAAATTTATTCACATCCACAGCTTTGTTCAAGATGTCACTTTGTACCTTCAAAACAGGCAGCTTTCCTATTTTAAAGGTTGAGAACGTCTAGGTCTAAGACCTTTAGCACCAAACAAGTTGCTTAATTACCTAGCCTTTGCTCCAGTTATTTGGAATGCTTTGAGGATGACGGCTACTATATAAAGCTTCTATTCAGTAGTGACTAATGGTATCATAATGTTTACCATGTTGTTGTTGTTGTACATGTCCCTATCATTTTGTTGTAATGAGTTTTACCCCCATTTTTGAATTCTTGGATTGTGCAGTTTATTACTGAATTATCCCAGTTAACTATGTAGTTTTTAAATATTGGCATTTTCTATCTGCAATATTGTGTGTGAGAAGTGGATACAGGTAGAATGAGGGAAGGGAGAATATGAGGACTTAAATATGTAGATATTTTTGTGCTCCTGGGCTGCATCCTCAGAAAGCAGGGAAGAGTCAAGTGATAGCTTGGCTAGAAAATGCTTTCTTGCCCAAGAATTTTACCAGTGCCTCTATATTCCTTCTTGTGCCTTGGAGCTTTAAAGTCTGTAGGTTGTGAAATAATAGGCCCCAAACCGAGTTTACTTCCTCTCTACTTGAAACCATTCTCCCTGATTATACCCCCAGTGGGGACTCTGGCTATTTGAAATTGAACTTGTGAAGGAGGTGTCCTCCTTTCATCTTAAGAACCAGAAATAAGAGTAGAGTTTTAACAAATTCCGTACATTCTGATGAGTGTAATACATTCATGAAAGAATTGCCAACTATATGTTTACAGTATCCAAGTTGGGTTTTTTTCCTTACTGTAATTTTACTTGTACTGCCTCTGTTGTCATAGCTGTTAGGTTCTCTCCAGCTTTTTCAGCTGTACCAGTAAAGGTGCTCATCTTGGATTTGATTAATTTTGATATAGTTTTAAGCAATGTCCCCCCCAGATTCACCTTAATTTCTACTTCTTTAAGAGGTTTTTAAAATCTTCCTTAGAACAATGTAATGACTACTATAATAGTGCTAAGTTAGTTTGGAAGATCTGAATTGAAATGATACCTTGTGTTTCTTCTCTAACTATAGCTTTTCAAATGAATATTTTATCATAGCAATATAACTTTATATTAGTAAATTGTGAAAAATTAAAGTAACTTATGGGCTAAATATGGCCATAGTAAGTAACAGTTTTTATATTTCAGTATTCTGTCTATAGAATGAGTGATCATTGCTATTCACATTTAATCTTTCATTTCTGAAATTTAACATTTCTTGTGCATTAGAGGCCCTTGAGGTGTAGCATAACAACTGCTTCCTGATTAACACCTTTGCTGCAATGCCTTTTTTTTTGTGATAAAGTGTTGTTCTCCTTAAATACTTCACTTGAACCTTCCTGCCATATTCCTTTTTCTTTTTAATTAAAAAAATAGATGCGTCATTTGAACCTTCTGTAGCATTGGCAAGCCTTGTGCAACATATTCCTCTTCAGATGATTACAGTTCTCATCAGGAGCCTCACTACGGATCCAAATGTAAAAGATGCAAGCATGACCCAAGCCCTTTGCAGGTACTTCTTCATGATACTGTAGATGGTAATTGTAGATTTGGGAAGAGGAGGTATTTGGTTGTATTTTGTGAGTAATGAAAAATTACAGATGTGTTTAAAACTAAAGTCATGGAATTAAATATATGTTCTCCAAATTAATTGGAATGAATTATTTACCTTATAGCCTCTACAGGCATACCAGTAATTTACAAAGCCACTTTTTTTTAATTTCCAAAATATACACACCTCTACACGTATTGTACAGTCAGAAGTTGGTTTGATTATCAGTGTACAGTATTTTACTAATTTCTTTGCTCATTATTGTTTCCTTCAACCTATTTTTCCTCTCTGAGTTTTTTTTTTCTTAGTAAGTACATACTTCACTTTCTCTTTCAGCCAGACATAATGGGTAATATACACTATTCACCTTTGTCTATTTGAAATTTATTTATTTATTTTTTGTCTTCTAGTCTTAAGTAGATGATTTGGCAAGATACAGAATTGTAATTTGATAGCCATTTTCTCTTAGCATTTTGAAAATAATACTGCATTATCTTTGAGCATCTATTTTTACTGATGAGAAGTTATCTGTCATTTTGATCATCATTCCTTTTTGAGTAGTCAGGCTTTTCTGTTAACTTTTCTGTTTTTATCCTTAATGTTTTACAGTTTAACTCTATATTTCTAGGTATAATTTTTGTACTCTTCTTCAGTCATTCATTTATTCAAATCACATTTATTTGAGCCCTTACCATGAGTGCCAGGCAGTGTTCAAAAAATCCTTTAACAAACTGATAAAAATATCTACCTTCATGGGCTTACTTTCTATATGGGGAGGCAGATAATAAACTAATAACATATTTCAATGATTCCACTATACCTTTTAATTTCAAAGATGTTCAAATGTGGAAATGCCCAGTCATTGGTGTCCTAATTAAATTGGCATGACTTTTCTTGCTTTAATGGTACATAAGCTAATTATGCATCTTAAAATTGATTTTGTTTTAGATTTGATTAAATGCAAGAAGTAAAATAATTTAGGATGTTAGATAGTGATAAGTGTTTTGGGGAAAAAAGTAGACAAGAAGCAGGGATAGACCAGGTGCGGTGGCTCACGCCTGTAATCCTAGCACTCTGGGAGGCCGAGGCGGGCGGATCATTTGAGCTCAGGAGTTCGAGACCAGCCTGAGCAAGAGCGAGACCCCGTCTCTACTAAAAAAATAGAAAGAAATTATCTGGACAACTAAAAATATATAGAAAAAATTAGCCGGACGTGGTGGCGCATACTTGTAGTCGCAGCTACTCAGGAGGCTGAGGCAGTAGGATCGCTTGAGCCTAGGAGTTTGAGGTTGCTGTGAGCTAGGCTAATGCCACGGCACTCACTCTAGCGAGGGCAACGGAGTGAGACTCTGTCTCAAAAAAAAAAAAAAAAGAAGCAGGGATAGGTTGTGGAGGAGTGGTTTGCAATTTTAAATAAGATATTAGTAGATGAGGAAGGTTTCATTGAGGTGACCATAATAAAGGAAGTGAAGAAGCAAACTTATGGATATCTGAGGGGGAAGAATATCAGTACTCTCTTGCAGTTCACTAATGTTCTGTTCACAGGTGCTCATCTATAGAGTTTATTCCAGCTATTGAGTTTCTTTATTTTGATGACTCTTTTTTTCTAATTGAACTTTTTCTATGTGCTTGTTCTTGTTTTATACCTGCCTATTTTTGTTTTTTAATTTTTTTCTATTTTTTCTTATATGGGCATGTATGTATTAAGCATATTTAAATGAAATATAAAGATTTGGAACAAAATGGTTTCTGTGCCCTATTATAAATTTATAGTCATAAGGTAACATATAAACATATGTTCAATTATTTCATGAATTCCCCAAAAACTACATGTGTACTAATCTCATTCTCTATAACACAAACTCTGGGCACTTTGATTTTCTCTACCTTCTCCCCCTTTTTGTTCCATTGTTTAGGAAGGCCTTTTTCCTCTAACTTTTATTCTTTCTTCCTTGTGCTTTTAAACTTAATTAGATCGATTTGTCTGTAATTTTACTTCCAATTTGTTATCGCTCATTCTCTCTTTAACTTTCAGAAGTTTGTGAAATTGCTTTGTATATTTGAGAAAAGTCTATGTAAATATTGTTCCTGTTGTATGACTACTACCCCCACTGCTTTTAATTTATGGTAACCCCCCCTTGCCATATTTGATCTATATTTTTTTCTCATCTTCTTGATATCTTCATATTCATTGTTCTTGAAATTCTAGTCCTGTGACACCATGCTGTTGGAATTTCTTCTTCTCTCTGTTCTTTTTATTTTCCTCCTTCCTATATTCTTATCACTTTGTCAGTTCTGATCTATATGTGATTGACTTCCAAGTCTTTCTGTAAAGTTCTCATTGTTCATTTACTTTTAAGAAACACTCTTATCTCATCCTTATATGTGTAATGAAATTCCTTCTGTATCCTGTTTAGAAACAACATGCCTTTGTCAGTGTGACTATAACAGCACTAAAATCTCTTTCTCTTTGGGATGAATATATCGCAAATTATATTGTCTTCTTAGTAAAATAGAAATATTCAGAGAATTATAGATTCCACAGCTAAAAGGGAAATTAGACATTAGATGCTTTAACATTTTCATTATATAGGTAATAATAGCTAACATTTTTCTTTACATGACATAAGTTATTTAATGCTCACTACAACCTTTTGAAATAGGTACTGTTACTGGCCCCATAACATAGTGGAAAACTCTGAGAGGCTAAATAATTTACCCAAGCTCACTCAGATAATATATAAATGGTGGGTCTGGTATTTGAACTTACATCTGGTTCCAGAGTTACCATACTATATGGTCACCAATGAGGAAACAAACCCAGAGTAGTCAAGTTTCTCACTTAGTGAGTTTAGGGCCATTCTGTTAGAGGCAGAACTATTTTTGTGGCCTGATGTCGGTTTTTGTTTTTGTTTTTTTTCTGTTTTTACCCCAGTTGACACTAATTCTCCTAGATGTCTGATCACAAACCTTTAAGCAATTTTCAGCGCTGTCCTTACTTTAATTCTTTTTGATTAGCATAACTAATACGTCCTCTGGATTTTTTTTTTTTAGGACATTTCTTAGAGTCACACTTTTTCTATCCCCACCACCTTGAGGAAATCAGGACTTCTCTATTGCAGTCTTCTAGCTGGTCTTTTTCCAGCAGTGATTCATTTTTCTTCTCTAAATCATCCAGACCTACCAATTTTTCCCTTCCAATCAAGATACTACAGTGACTTCCACTACTTACTAAATCAAGTGCAAATTCTACTCTTGGCATTGGGTATTCTTAGTCTTAATTTTTCAAACTCTTCAAAAACAATCACGGTACCCAACTTAGGAATTTATTTTATTTTCAAAATGTATTCAGAAATTAATTTTTACCTATTTGTTTTTATGGGAAGTAGTGATTCAATTTTTGTATTATATCTCCAGTTTACTCTACATGATCCTATTTAACCCATAATCTACTGAAATAATTATTCTTATATAGAAAATTTAAATTTAATATAAATTTATATAGAAAGGAATACTGATATTTGTTTATACCATATTCCCCCATCTTATACTCCCCCATGCTCTATAGTTCCCCAATATAACATGGATCATGCTTCACAGACATTTTCTATAATCCAAAGAAATGCAAGTGCAAGTACCATACTAGAACCAGACAGGTAACATTAAAGTATGAAGCAAGAGAGGTGTAAGTGAAATGACAGGGAATGGAGTACACAAGTACCTTCTAAAAGAACGAGCTGATCTTCAACTCCAGTTGTCTGTTGCCACAAGAAAATTTGAATCCAGTCTTACTTGATCTGATTTTTCAAAAGAAGCCTGAAATCCAGTTTTCTGCGTGACGTTTCTCAATTTTTAAAACATTGGAACAAATAAAAGTGAAGGCTGGAAATAGCCCTTAAGCTGCCATGTAAAAGTGAAAGTTAGATTTATTCTCTATAATTTACAGTTAAATGTATCTTGTTGCCTTTCCTGATATTGGCAGTTTTAACGTTAAGGTTTGAAAATTGTATTTATTTTTTTAGCTATGGACAGAAATGGTTTCATTTATTTAACTAATTTAAGCACAGTGCCAGGAATTGTGCTAAGTACTGGGAATCCAAAGATATACAAGATTAAAAAAAAAGAAAAAAAAACTGAGATCACTGCTCTCAAGCTCACAGTCTAACAGAGGAGACAAGACTTTTGAGTATGTAAATGACAACTATAGTTAAATGTTCTTTAAATGGTAAAAAATTAAATCAGTATATCAAGGTTAAATAAAGTGTCCTTGAAATTCACATTTGTAGTAACTGATACATGGTGGATAAGATTACTGTAGTTAACCATAAAAATAACTCATCCTACAGTGCCTATACCTGAGAAGATATGGGCATATGCAAGTCCAATTAAATTGAAGTAGAATTGGAGTATAATTAAAACGGAGCAAAAAATATTGCATTATATGCCAGCAGAGCTTAGTTCAAATACCAGTACCGTTATTTGATAATTGTGTGATTGTGTTGACAAATTTCTCAACTTTTCTTTCCAGTTGGGAAACAGACATCATATCTTAATATCATATTCTCAGCATATAACACAGTATTTGCTATATAATACACACTCAAATATGTGTTTCATGAATGGCTTCTTTCTTAGTCCATTTGGGTGCTATAACAAAATACCTTAGATTGGGTAATTTATAAACAATGGAAATTTATTTCTCATAGTTCTGGAAGCTAGGAAGTCCAAAATCAAGGTGCCAGCAGATTTAGTGTCTGGTGAGGACTTGTACGTCATAGTTGGTGCCTTCTATGTGTCCTCACATGGCAGAAAGGGTAAGGGTGCTCCCTTCAACCTGTTTTTAAGAGCACTAATCTCAATCATGAGGGCTCGCTCTCATGACTAGTCACCTCCCAAAGGTCCCACCTCTTAATTCCACCACACTAGGGATTAGATTTCAACACATGAATTTTGGAGGGACACAAACAATTCTGACTATAGCACCTTCTAATTTGTGTAATTTCTAATGTGAAGTTTATTTAAGGGTGTTCAGGAGATTAGTACACACAGGATAAGGTAAAGAGTGGAGGCTTATGAGACAGGAAGCCAGAAGTGGGGAGGATAGAGGAAAAGACTTGACTAAGTAATTAGGGGTAATGAAAAGCTAAAGCCAAGTAGAATTTTCTACTCTCTGCCTACTCTCACCAGTACTTTACCAGTACTCTCCTTAGACTGAGCTAAAGGGGGTTCTGGCCTGGAACCCTTTATTTTAGAGAACCCCATCTGGTTCTACCCTGGCAGTGTGACTCCCCATGAGGCAAAGAATCCACAGAGCCAAGGAGACGTGCTCACACATACCCTGCCTCTAGACCACGTCATTTTCTATGTGCATATTTACTTACATATACTCACATGATTTTCTTTTAAACAAAAATAGTTTTTAAACAATAGTGCAACAGTGAATACACTCTTTATACCCAACTACAAGTATGTCTCTGCTTTCCTACTCCATATATGTAGAATGTCTACAAAATTTTATGAGAATCAGCCTAACAATAGTTGGAAAATGTGGAATAGCTGTCAAGGACTACTTTAGTGACTTATAAACCATCACTGTTGGAAAAAGCCAGAAAAACAAAAAAGGAAATAAAATTTATGTAGCTGATGGAGGGAATGTATAGATAACTTGCAGTTAACATGCATTTGGACTTTGGGACCACTCTTAAAATCTGATGGGACATTTTAATCTTAAAAGCAAAAACCTTAATAAAGATAACACTCCAGTCTTAATGTAGATAGTTATATAACAGCTCTTGTGAAAATAACTATCAATTTAGATGTCAGTCCTTTTGACATAGTAGTTGCTCTTTTAGTTACATATTTATGTCCTTAGTATTTGTATTTGACATTTATATAATCAAGGTATTTTTTATTTATTGCCACATATATTAATATGTGGTAGAAGAGAAGCATTCACAATGAGTATTTCCACTATTATATATTAATTCATTTAATCTTCACAGCAGCTCTGTAAAGTAATCATGCTTATCTGTAATCTGCAGATGAGGAAACTGAGACACAAGAGATTAGATAATTTACATGAGGTATTTAGGGTCCCCCAGCTAATACATGGTGAATTGAGATTTCTAAACCAGTCACTCTGGCTTCAAAAACTCTTTTTACCCTCCTACTTTTTCCTAAGTATATAACCCACAAAATTGGACTACTGGGTCAAATTAATATAAACATTTGGTCCAGTTGCTTTACAAAAGAGTTATATAGTCTTCATTATGTTTGATGTCTAACTTTAGGGAGTTTCTCCATCAGACCCCGTATTACTTTGTCTTTTTTCCATTAAACTGCGTTGGTATTCAAGAAGAAGAGCATTCATTAATGCAAAATCAGGCCATTAGGATATTTGCACACCAGTGCCCTTGTATGTATTTGAAGTTTCCTTTTGTTGTCTACGTATAGTAGGATTTTGGAAGGGATGAAGATAACTATTTCACAATTCAAAATAGTCTTTTTTTACTGTGTATTTCATGTTAAATGTACTCACCAGAAAGGAGAAATATGGGTTCATATCAATATGTCTTAGTTAAGATATCTACATTTCAACTGCTCTTCTTAGAGTAAATTTGCCTAATTAATTCTTGATATAGGTTGAGCATCCCAAATCTGAAATGCTCCAAAATCTGAAACTTTCTTTTTTTTTTTTGAGACAGAGTCTCGCTTTGTTGCCTGGGCTAGAGTGAGTGTCATGACGTCAGCCTTGCTCACAGCAACCTCAAACTTCTGGGCTCAAGCGATCCTTCTGCCTCAGCCTGCCAAGTAGCTGGGACTACAGGCATGTGCCACCATGCCCAGCTAATTTTTTCTATATATATATATTTTTAGTTGTCCAGATCATTTCTTTCTATTTTTTAGTAGAGATGGGGTCTCTCTCTTGCTCAGGCTGGTCTCGAACTCCTGACCTTGAACGATCCACCTGCCTCGGCCTCCCAGAATGCTAGGATTACAGGCGTGAGCCACCGTGCCCGGCCTCAAAATCTGAAACTTTCTAAGTGCCAGCATGACGCTGGCAAAAAAAATGGTCGTCAGAGCATTTCAGATTTCATATTTTTGGATTGAGGGTGCTCAACCAGTGAGTACATAATGCAAATATTCCAAAATCCAAAAAAATCAATATCCAAAACACTTCTAGTCCCAAACATTTTGGATAAGGAATAGTCGACCTATACCACTATATAACATCAATTTTATTTATTCATAAAGTGAGTGCTTATCTACTGTAACTCATTATTCCTAACTAAATAATGTTGGAAATATTTTTAATACCGACAGTTTTGTTTTTCTTTAATTTTCAGAATGATTGACTGGCTGTCCTGGCCATTGGCTCAACATGTGGATACATGGGTAATTGCACTTCTGAAAGGACTGGCAGCTGTCCAGAAGTTTACTATTTTGATAGATGTTACTTTGCTGAAAATAGAACTGGTAAGTGGGAGTATATAAATCTATTAGAATGTGTAGCCTTATATAATCAATATTTTTGTCTTTGGGTTATCTCCTTGAAAGCATCTAATTTTGAATATTTTCTTGTTTTTATTTTGAATAGGCTTTAGAAATTTTTAAAATGCCATTTAAGTATAGGTAATTATAATAATTGTTTTCAAATATCCGATATGAAAATATATTCCTCCCATTTTCTCTTGAATCCAACTAATCAAGCTGTACCACCATTACTCAACCAAAATTACCTTTGGCACCAGTGCTTTCCAGCGTTGCTAAACTCAGGGGTCATTTCTCAGACCTCTTCTCATTTGACCTGTCGGCATTTGATACAGTCAATCACTCCCTCTTGTTTCCAGGACATACTCTTCTGGTTTTTGTCCAACTTCACTGGCATATCAATGTCCTATACTTGGTCTTTCTGACTTTTAGCATGCCTTAGAATTCAGTCTTTGGTCCACTTTCTTCTCAATCTATACTCACAGCATAGGTGTCCCATGGCTTTAAATAACATCTCTAATTTAATGACTGCCAGATTTATATTTTTAGTTCATCGTTCTCCCTTGAACTCCATATTCATATATCTAACTGTCTATACTTAAATCTCAGATTCACCTTATCCACAGTCTAACTCCTGATTATTCCCTTTCAAACCTAGTCTTCCCCATCTTAATAAATGGCTACTCCATCCTTTCATTTGTTCAGGCCAAAAACCTTGAAGCTATCCTCAACTCTGAGGTACTGTTCTCTCAGTCCGTATCATCTCTGAGATGTTGTTCTCTCAGCCCATATCCTATAAATCCTACTAACTCCACTTTTAAAATATATCCAGAATCCTACCACTTTTAATGGGTTACTTCACCACCACCCTGATCCAACATCATCAGCTCTGGCTACACTCATTGCAGTAGCCTCCCTGCTCCTGCCTTTGGTCCCTGTAAGTGTCACAAGGTCCTACATGATCTGCCGCACTGCTGCTTCTCTAATCCTGTCTCCCACTGCTCTTGCCTTGGTGTCATTTTACTTACTCTGTCCTCCTTGCTGTATCTGTAGCACACTAGCCTATAGGCCTTGGGCCTTTGCAGTGTCGTTTTCCCTGCTTACAATGCTCTTCTCCCAGGGATCTGCCAGGCTTATCTCATTCCCTTTAGTTTTATAGTCAGATGTTACCTTTTTCACAAGGTATTTTTTTAATACCCTACTTAAAATAACGAACCCCTTTGCCATCTTGCATTCCTTGTTCATCATACCCTGCTTTATATTTCTGTGCAGCATGTATAACCATGTGTTACTTTTTATTATCCTATCCATACTCTAGATAGTAAGCCATGTAAGATTGATATTTTTTTTTTTTGATCCACTGTTTTGTCCCCAGTGCCTAGAATGAATAGTGGACCAGGGAGCTGTCACCATGTAAATATAGTTTGACAGATTTTTTTTTTAATCAGGGAGTTTTATGAATTGTTTAGGCCATTACATTCCCCTTGATCTCTGTCATGTTATTTGCTAACTTTCTTCTTCTCCCAAAGTTTATTAACATATGTGGTGGTAGAACTTTCCAGGAAGGGGGACATTCACATAAATATTTAGCCCTAGGAAAGTAACTACTGACTGGGTTACTTATTTTCCTACAAACTCTTAAAGTGGGTGTCTTGTCTTGTTTTGAAGGTTTTTAATCGACTTTGGTTTCCTCTTGTGAGACCTGGTGCTCTTGCAGTTCTTTCTCACATGCTGCTTAGTTTTCAGCACTCTCCAGAGGCATTCCATTTGGTAAGTTATGATACAGCTTTCTACATAGAAAAAGCCTCATTTTTAAAATTTAGGTTAACATTGAGTCACATTTGTGAAAAAATTGTAGGTTAGTTCTAAATCTAACAATTCTCATGTTGCTTTATGATTTAGAAAATTGAGATTGTGGAATTTCCCTCCAAGGAATATATTTTCAGAATGTTTTATTTCTCACCAAAACTGCCTCACTTGGAACAACTATTGGCAATTGAAAGTTACTGCTCTACATGGGAGATGTCACTGACAGCTGTCTGCTGCACATATGAACAGTATAGAAGGATTAAAATTGTTGAAAGCTATTGACTGCTTTAGGATTTCAAAGTCATGAAAAGCTCAGTCCTTGCCTTATAAACCCAATAGTAGGGTTTTTCATTCTCTCTCAGCCCATATCCTACAAATCCTATTGACTCTACCTTTAAAATATATCTACAATCCTACCACTATAAGCCAGCTACATCACTGGCTTTGATTTGATTTGATTTGATTATCAATTATTGCAGATTAGGAATGACAAAATATTGTTTCGGGAACCTATCCATTTACCTATGTAGGGCATCACAGGAAAGTAGAATCTTAGTGTTGGTTACCTACTTTATCTAAAGTCTGATCCTTAATTTTATAGAATGAGAAACTTATCGTCAGTACAGTCACAGTGTAAAAATCTTAGGGACATTGATGCCCCATAATAAAATTTAGAGGAGACTAATGAAGAAGTGCACAATTTCCACTGTTAATTTTTAGCTAGAAATATAACTAGCTTCAGGAAACCATATACTCACATAGGCTGCTTAATGCCTCATTTCCACTGAAAGAAAATCCACAGGCTTTGTACTATATAAACCTCACAAACAGGTTATCACATTATACATCATCACTTAGGATGAGTGATTTCTGCAGTTAATCGCTCTAATTTTGGCAGTTTGATCATGAAGCAATAACCTTATATCAGTTTGTTATACAAACAAAACTCAAACTTGAGCCAGTATAGCAAGTGTGCTAGCAAGGTCTTCCAAGGAAAAAAACATCAATTATTTGTCCCTGTCTTTAGGCACAATTGTGTGTTAGTGATTTGAGAAAAGGCTTTGTTTTCTATGTTTCTAGGAAAGAGATTCTCTAACATAACGTTATCGTTCATTCTAATGTTTATTGATCTTCACATTGAGGACATTCCTTAATTTCTATGATTGATCATTTTTGTTATACTCTAAACGTATTTCTTTGCTCACAGTTTTTTAAAAGACAGAAGATATCTCCTTACCTCTTATTGCTTTTTTTCTGGAAAAAGTAGTTGAAATAACAAATACTTGAATTTGAAATATTTGGCATATTGAAATAAACAAGTATTAAATAATTTATTTAAAAAATAGTTAGATCTTAAATTGAAAATTGTGATCTGGCTTACTAAAGCCTAAAAGCAAAGACTTAAATACTGCTTAAATAGTGTGTAAAGCCTGACCCTCTACTCAGCTAAAAATAACTTAGACATGTAGTAGTGGGTCATGTGGTAGTTACATCACCTATAACTCCAAATAACTCAGTGAAGGACTCAGGTTTAGGGGTTGCTAAATGAGCAATAATCTGGAATCAACATCATCATAATTCATTATATTAAATGTTTATTTTAGGGCAGACTAAGATCGATATTATAATGTATGTTGTTATGGGTTAGGCAGCTTCTCATATGCTTTTTACTAAGTGGGAAAATTTATTTTAAACAAATGCTGTGGCAGACAGTAATAATGGAAACAGAAAAAAATCAAAGCTTCTAATGTTTTATACACTTCCTCAAAAAGTAACTTAAGGTAAATGAGTACTCTAATAATGTTTAGAAACATTTAGTTTCACTTTTTCAAAGAATCAACTTTCAAGCATTTAGAAAGGAACAGCCTGCTCAGACGTGTGTCTGTGTAACTGTGAAGAACTAAGTCTTCTTTCCTTGTCAATGATAATATTGACCATTTATAGACAACCATAGAACCTGATTGCAAAGATCAAATCTACACTGGAAAAGCCTTTGGTAGATTTGGAATTGTAAATTTACTCATTTCTAAAATTCTTTCCTCTTTTCTTCCATCTCTTTCTCTCCCTTCACCTCTGAGGAAACTAATTTTGGATTTCTGAGTATTTTAGCAGGAGAGTATCTGATAGATGTGGCTTTATGGGACAATTATAATTTAGATTTGCTTAGAAATGTAGAGATGATAGCAGTAGCGGGAACTCACTAGGAACTGGTAGTTTTATGATCACATCAATACCTGTGATGGACATAAGATTGTAAGAAGGTAGTGTAAAAGCTGAAATATGTTTTAAGACCTCAAGCATGAAAGTAAAGCTAGATGGAACAGAATGAAAATAGCACTGTGTTAATTTAAGAATATGGTTGTTTTTGCAGGAAGGAAAGAGAGTTGATTGGGATATTACTGTAATTGCTGTTATTGCTGTTTGATGATATGATCCTAATAGAGCTGTAACTTCATTTTTACCATGAGTTAGCAACCAAAAAAATGTTCTACAAATAGAACATAATAAGATGTCTTTTAATAATACCATAAGAAGTATAAATATGTACTATCAGGTTATGGTTTATAATTAATTGGAAAAAGCATGGTGCCATGGAATGTGCTAATATGCTGTAGTACTAATGGAATGAGCCATTTCTGTAAAATAGAATTTGTTTTGTGTTTTTAAATAACCTCTTGATATGTGATTGGCTCTGCATCAGTTGACTTTTTAGTCTCATTTTACAATGAAAGAATATTGTGTTGATTATCAATATTAACAGTTTTCTTCATGTTTATGAGCAATGAGCATTTTATATTTTCCTTTTATTTTTAGCCCCAATTCCGTAAAAATAATAGAAGTTTCTGATTCTCTTTATTTTTAGAGCCATCTCCTCTTTGAGGGAGGTGGGAAATGGAGTTTGTGAGTAAGGATAGCCACTCTAACATAAGACACCATCTCTGTGCTTACCCTGAACATAATCTTGTTACCTGAGCTATAATTTTAGTTACGTAGATAAGTTATTTCTAAGACTTTCTTGAAACAGATTTTAATGTACAAAGTATGTATAATTCTTTCAAGTGGAAAATTTAAAATTCACACTAGATGGAGCTCTTTAGCTAATTCTAGCTTTATTTTTTATAAATTTGTTCCTATTGAATGATCCGGTAAATATAATTTAATAGCCCTGACATTTTTCAACCCAAGGCATTGCAATCATATGTGACTGTGAAAACTAGTAATAGATTTACATTGATATTCTAGAAATTTTTAATTTCATAACTTCTTAAGAAAAAGTCTGTGACTAAACATAGAGAAAAGTATTTGCTAATAATATAACATTTGCATTCTATTTGTAGGCTAGAAAATTTGTTTCCAATTTGTATAAATTAAGGAATATTTGTCTTTTTTTCTCTTTAGATTGTTCCTCATGTAGTTAATTTGGTTCATTCTTTCAAAAGTGATGGTCTGCCTTCCAGTACAGCCTTCTTAGTACAATTAACCGAATTGATACACTGTATGATGTATCATTATTCTGGATTTCCAGATCTCTATGAACCTATTCTGGAGGCAATAAAGGTATGATGATAGTTAAGTATTTGTGGAGTTGTAGACCATGATGTAATAGATGAATGTGGTAAAACATTCCTATAACCAGCTATCCAATTTATCATTTTATGGTAATATGGTTTTTGTTTGAAAAATACAATTAGAATCAGGTTTCATTAATGTTTAGGAAGTTACTTCTTTCTTGCTTGCTATCATTGTAAATTAATAACCATATTTTTTAATTTCTACAATGCCATCAATTATAAGGCATGTCTTTAAATTTATAACAGCTTTGGGGAAATTTTATTAAAAAGAAATGCTATATTAAATGAGTATAAACATCAAATTTGCATGCCAATATCAGACATGTTAAAATATGTAAAGCATATGTTAGAATCAAGGAAATGCAGTTCAATAAAAGATTTAACTTTGATTTCTTCCCATTTTTAATTCAATTTTTGCTGTGGACTGTTTATGAATATTTGTATTTCATAGAATCTTTACTTGAATTATTTGTGGAGTTACCCTGTTTTTCAACTTTGTATAGACAGTGGATCCAAAATGCACTGATTCTGTTTGTGTTGAAAAATGGGTCACAGTAAGCACACCTTCTTCTTAGTAAACTTACTGTATAATCAGGATATAACAAAAGAACTAAAGAACTTAACTCAGCCAGACTTAATCAGAAGTTATTATTAATAGAAATCTTTTTACTGTATATCTAAATCAAACTGGTTTTGGTTGACCCTGGAACACAAGACTGTTAAACAATCAATATGACACTTTGACACTTCAGAAGTAAATTGTGGACAGGAGCATTCTGTCATGGATTTGATAGTAATGTCAATGTCTTTCTACAGTCTCACTGTGCCACAGATGAAAGCTGAGCTGTTACACTTGTGAATTGATTGCCATTCTTCAGTTTTTCAGTGCTTTTCATGTTGAAAATTCTGATAACTTATATAGGTTCAGAAGAAGCAAAGGACTCACTTTTAGCCCGAGGAAAACACTTACTCTTAGCTGTAAATAACAAAAAAAATTTGATTAAAATTACTTCAGAAAATGTTTGTTTTCTAAGACCAAATACCAAATGGTAATAGCAGTCCAAAAAGGCACTAACGATTTTACCAACTTTCCTTATGCTCCAGTGCTTTACTCATGCTTGAAATCATTTACACTTAAAATTTTATCTCATACTTCACAAAGTGGATAAGAAGAATCTGTATGTTGTAATAATTTTCTATGTGGTTAAACATGAGATTGAATTTTCCCTTTCAAAGTTAGTCATTGTGCTTAGATGCTTTCATTTTTCATCCCCTAATTACTTTGGGCTTTTATTGCTAAGTGTTAATACTGAGTAAATATAAGTAATGAATGAAAAGGGGACATTTTTCTTATAAAATTTGAAAGCAAATTGTTTATTGTTTAGCTTATTCAATTGTGTGCTAATTTAAGTCTTTATTCTACTGCCTTTGCATAGCACTGCAGTATGCTCTCTGACGTCTAAGTTTTATTTTGTGAACATTTTGCTGGCAAATAAGGAACATAAATTGTTAAAATATGACTGGAATTCCTGATTTTTGAATGTTCTTCAATTTGATAAACTCTGCCCATTAAGAGATATTTATTTTTGCTATGCAGTGTAATTTGATTTTTTGATGACTTGCCAAATACTATTAGTGATTTCAAAACTAAGTGGGAGAAAAGAAAGTTCAAATGTCAATGTAAGAATCTTCTTTATGGTGTTAATTTAATAACAAAAATAGTTTTTACTTTTAAATAGTTTTTCCTCTTTATGATCTATAGGATTTTCCTAAGCCCAGTGAAGAGAAGATTAAGTTGATTCTCAATCAAAGTGCCTGGACTTCTCAATCCAATTCTTTGGCATCTTGCTTGTCTAGACTTTCTGGAAAATCTGAAACTGGGAAAACTGGTTTAATTAACCTAGGAAATACGTGTTATATGAACAGTGTTATACAGGCATTGTTTATGGCCACAGAGTAAGTTTAAATTTGCATATTTTGATTTTAACTGTAGAAATTGATGCAGACTAATGAAATGTATGATGGTGGAATTGTCTATACCTTATTACTTATCAATAGCACAAATGTGTTAACATTTCTTATATTGCCTTATTCAGAAATGAAATGGCTTTTAGTGCCCAGAAACTATTAAAGTATTTACTTATATAAATTCTTCTTCAATATTTATATTGTGCATTGCATTTATAATCCCACTATTTTTTAATTACTCTGACTTGATATTAAATAGTGTCACAGAGGAATTGAGTAAGCCTCTTCCAAAGAGTTTAAGTGTCCTGGAATACTTTGCTGTTATCCCATAAGGCAGTGTATTTTTTTTAACCTATATATCTTTTGAGATCATTTTTAGTTTTATCTGCTTGTAGATGTTTTGTTGTTTATCAGATAAACAACTTCTTTTTTGATGTTTAAGAAATTTAAGCTCTGCTTCCCACCCCAAGACAATAGTTACTGAACAGATATCTAAACCAACATGTTTCTTTGCCCTCTTATGAATTTATTTTAAAATCTGTTTTTTTTGCAACCAAATAGATTATCAAAGGTTGTTAGTTATGTGAATGCTTTTTGTGAAGGTACAAAATAATGATAAACTTCCTGAAACTCAAAAACATGATTGAATTTTTCTCTCATTACCAACAAAGTATTCATGGAACTTGCCCAAAGATGTTTACAAATTGAGTTATAAGCTTTTGTAAGTTGTCATGCCTGCCTAGAGGAATCATAAACAATGAAATGCAGAGTTAGTTAGCTTTATTTTTTGGCCTTAGATTATAATATCAGCACTCAGTAGTTTTGGTTTGGTTTAGTGTTTTGTTTTCTTTTTCGGTTTGTTTGTATTTGGAATTTTTTTTTTTTTTTAAAAGAAAAGGTGTGTACTCTTAGATATAAGTGATACCAGGCAGAAGACTGAAAGAATCCATGTCTTACCACCAGAGGTCATCTAGTCCAGACATCTTATTTTACAGATGACAGAGAAAACAGAGACCCAAAGCAATTGTAACTGGCAAGAGCAAATAAAAGAGCACCTCCTACTGAAAAGTGGCCAGTAATACAATATAGTATTATTGAGTAGGAAGACAGCATATTTTATTTCTTAAGTAATATGTGAATTCTTTATGGTTTTAAAAAATTAAATTTAGACATATATAGGATAAAAATCAGTCACTCCCACTCTCAAAGGTAATTTCTTAACAGTTTTGTGTGCATTGTTCCAGATCTTTTTTTATAGTTATGAGTTCATACCTAATATAAAAACAAATGCATTGTTTTTTTAAAAAAATATTTGCAGAGAATTTTATTTATATATTCTTTTCTAGCCACTTGCTTTTATCGTTTAATAACTTGTGCTGGAAATATTCCCATGTTAAGGCAACGTAGATGTGTCATTCTGAGTAAATGGTTATGCCATGATGTATTTAATCATACTCCTGTTGATGAATATTAGGTTGTTTTGCTTATAATTAATATCTTCTGCCCATATGCAAATATAGAGGATTTTCTTTGATTAGACACAAATTGCTTTCCAAAAAGGCTGTAGCATTTTAAATTCATATACTAATATATTATTGTACCTATGACCACATATCTCTACCAGCAAATCAGTCTTTTAAATTTTTTCCAATCTGGGGAAAAATGTCTTTTTGTTTTAATTTGCATATTGCTGACCATTATAGAGTTTTTCCCTCTCTGTTTTTCTTTAATTGACTTGTGTTTCTCTTCTAAATAACCTCTTCTTTTCTTTGTACATCTTTTTGCTGGGTCTTTTTCATTTTCATGTTGATTTATGTATACTCTGGATAATAATCCTTTGTTACATGCTTCCGTCTGGTCATGTAACTCAAATTCATGGAGTAGTTTATTTTTAATTTTTTATTTTATATAGTCTAATCTGCTACTTTTGATTTATGTAGTGTCTGAATTTTAGAAAGCCTTCAACCCTCTTAAGTTTTCCCTCTTTTTTATTTTAAATACTTCAGTAGTTTTGTGTTTTACATTTAGTTAATTATTCCTTTGGCATCTATAATGACATAAAATCTTATCTAACTCCATTTTTTCCAAGTGGATACCCAATTGTTCCTTTACTATTTGTTGAATAATTTATCCTTTTCGGATAAATTATGCTATGCCACTACCACACTCTTTAAATCACTTTAACTTTATAGTGCTTTTTGATGATAGCCTATTTTTTATTTCATGCAGATTTGAAAGAATTTATAAGTTACTTAAGTTATAAATTGATAGCTTAACCTATTTCTATTTGCTAGAAAATAGGCATAATATGTGACAGCACATAGGACATTGCCAGGTCATACAGTACGTGTTCACTTATTGTCATTCTCTGCTTCCTTCTTTGCTATATTATAGGTGGTAACTTTGTTAGGTAAAGGGCCATCAGATAAGTAAAGTTTTACTTGGAGGATAATAAGTTCTTGAACAAACTTCCTTTTGGCTTCTAAAAAGTCTTTTTAAAAATGCATGTCTGTGTACACATATATACATAAATCATTATATTTTATTCTCTTTCAGTTTCAGGAGACAAGTATTATCGTTAAATTTAAATGGGTGCAATTCATTAATGAAAAAATTACAGCATCTTTTTGCCTTTTTGGCTCATACACAGGTGAGTATATATGTGTGCAGTATGTTTATGTTAACCTCATTGGTAATATTTTTTATACTTTACATTATAATGAACTTTTTTAACTAATGAAATAATATATCACATATCTCACCTAGCACAACTAATCTGCTTAGAAATGCTAAAGAGATGCTGCCTATAATATCTAGATATCAGCATATGCCTTAAGTTTTTATTTCTTCCCTCTGCTTCCCATTCTTATAGATGAGTATTATGCTGACCCATTGTTCTAAAAATTAATACAAATAAGATCTGATTTCCTATCCAATAAATAAAGCTTCTTCAGGAAGAATTCTTTTTAAATGCATCTTTAATAGTTTACAGATACTAAATTAATAGATTTGTGCAATAATGAGCAACTGAAATAATTTTGTAGTACCTAGGCTTCTTTTTTCTCTCTTTTCTTGTATATACCCTTTCATTATGACTAAAGATCTCTGTAGTTCTGTAAGTTATAGAGGTTAAAATTTTGTGATCTTTTATGTCCACAAATTAATCCAAGGAAATTAACTTATGATAAGGACAAAGAAGATCACATATAGTAAATATTCATTCAAAAGATGTTTATCGAGAGACACTTTATGCAATCTCATGATAAGCTTTCAAAGAGGAATCCTTACGTACAGCGAACTTAGGGTTTAGGTTTTGAGCCTATACACATGAATAATATATATGATTTATATGTAATATATATTATTATTTTCTGGTTTTATTTGATTGCCTTTGTCTCACGGAGGTCTACATGAGCAGTAGTTAGAGCTAAAAGAGAAGAGAGTTTCAGAATTGATGGGATTCAGTTGATGGGAAGCCTTGTTTTCTATCTATAAGCTGAGAAATATCTCAAATACAACTTCTTAAATGGAAAGAATTGAGACAGAATTGACATATGAGATGATAATGATGGCTTATGAGTAGTAACATACTCATAGAGATAATTTTATTATTCTTTATCTGGGGGACATGTGTTCACAAATTAAATTTAATATTTTAGGACCAAGGGAAATGAAAACAGTGAAAACTACCTCCTTCCTCACTCCCCCATTGTTTCTTAGTAAATTGATTTCTGTACTTGCTTTATCACTGGTCTGTATTTACTATATAATATGTATGTTATGTATATTTATACAGATATATAAACTATATTAACTTACTAAATCAGAGCCACTAGGAAAAAAACCTTAGGGGAGGTTTCCCTGCTCCCAAGAAAAGAAGAATAGAAATTAACAAGAGCCTAATTAAAGTTCTGCCACAGTTGAGACCCTCTCTGGTAACAGACTGACAGGGATTATTTTAGGTAGGTAGACTTCCCTATGTAATTGAAAAGTCTTTTTTTCTCTTATAATTAATAAAGCTAACATTTATTTAGCATTTGAATTTTTTTTATTCCCTTTGCTAAGTCTTTTATCTTTTAATCTTCAAAACCAATCTATCAGGTAATTTATAAGGTATATCCCATTTTACAAATGAAGAAAACAGGCTTAAGTTACCTGCTTAGGGTTGTGCAAACAAGTAGCAGGATTGGGATGTGAACCAAATGGCTCTGAAGCCCAGGTCCAACCAGTATGCTAAACTTTCTTCAAAATGCTGTAAACACCCCTAACTTGGGTAAAATTTTCCTTAACTGAGGACTCCATTGTAATATGCCACAAATATTTAAAGTTTTGGGAGAATTCCAGAATTTCAAATTATAATCACATCTTTTCAGATACCTTTTCAGGTTTTTCTTTTCTTTTCTTTCCTTTTTTTTTTTTTGGTCATGGCAAAATTTAGGATTTGAACCTAGCTTACTCCAGAATACATGATCAACCACTAGTCTAAACTGCCTCTCTACTTAAAAGAAAAAAAATCAGCAAGGTCCCCAACCAGTGTGCTTTACATTCTGCACATTTCGGACGTGTACCCCCAGTCAAGGAAATTTTCACCTCAGTTAGATATGCATGACTCTGTAGAGTATTCCCTTATTACTTTGTTCAAGATATATATTCATTAACATGTCTTTTTCTGATCTGATTTTTTAAAAAATTGTGAACTCAATCACATGAATGTCATAGAGGGATAATGACAGGAGTATTACATCAAGTATTAGAGACTTGTTCTAATGTAATCCCTGTGCCATTAATTTAACTGTCTGACCTTGGACAAGTCACATAATTTCTCTAGCTCTCTATTCTCTTCAGAGTGAGAAGTAAGGACCAAAGTTTACCTAAATTTATTTCTAACTAATTTTATCTGCCCCTAAGTTGCCCCCATGTCTGGCACTTTTTAGTAAAGGCTGAGTACAATGTAATTTTAAGTAATCTTCGCTAAACATTGTATATTAAGATTTCAGTTACTTATTTCATGGTGTGTATCTTGTATTTTCTCTACTGCTATCAAAAGAGGGAAGCATACGCACCTCGGATATTCTTTGAGGCTTCCAGACCTCCATGGTTTACTCCCAGGTCACAGCAAGATTGTTCTGAATACCTCAGGTTTCTGCTAGACAGGTAAAAAATATTTTTAAAATTATGATTTGAATTGTATCATTTCATAACACTTTATTTCTGCTTAGTATTGTTTTTACCTTTTAAAACGTATTTCAAGTGTTAATCTTTAAAATACTCCTGCATTTATTGTTTGGTTTTTTCAAGATTTCTTTTGTTTTTCATTTGGTTTCTGTTTCGGATTTTCTTTCTTTATCCATCTGTTCTCAAAGTGTGATACAAAGACCCCTAAGGATTCCCAAAACACTTTTAGAAGTCTGTGAGGTCTTCTCTTTTTCAGCTGCGTATCTGTGTGAGTCCAGATTTCCTTTATATATGTCATCCAAAAAAACACACAACAATAGATAGAATGCAGAGTAAATATGAGGATCTAGCTGTCTTCAATTAAGCCAGACACTTAAAATATTTGCAAAATGTAAAACAGTGCCATTCTTCTAATTTATTTTTGGTTTTAGAAAATATAACTATGTTTCATTTTTAAAATGTTATTTATATTAACATGAAATGGATGTATTATTTTTCTAAATGTATTAATATGTTATTAGTTTTATTCTCAGTTTTTGAGTACAGTAAATGTTGATAGATATAACCCACATAAACAAAGGTTCTTATTTTTTTTAGTTATTTTTAAGAGTATAAAGGAGTCCTGGGACCAAAAAAGTTAAGAATCACTCCTTTAGACCAGTACATACCAGTTTGGTATATTTTACAGGCTCCTAACCACTTAGTTAATAAAACCTATTATCTTCTTGCACCTCCCTGTCTTTGCTCTCTTCTGTTGTATGACTAGTACAGTTAGTTGGGCTCCGCATGTGCAGCCTTCCTTCCATTTGACGCAGGATCTAGTCAGTGGTGTCTTTTTGCCAGACTTACTATGAGATGCCAGACAGACAGAGACATATAAAAACTATAATGCAATAAGTGCTATAAAATAGCAGTATGAAGAAGGTTTAATGAGAATATCGAGTAGTAATAGCCCCTTAACTTCTCTTCTGCATTCTTGAACTATTACTCTTTTTGATTAAAAGAGGAAAAACTGCATTTTTTAAATTAAGCATGATATGTAATGAAAATAACCTGGCTATTAACATAAACCACCAATATTTTTAAATAGAAATGACATTTAAACTTAAATGATCGTAGCTATATAATGATATATTCTCCTGCAGGCTCCATGAAGAAGAAAAGATCTTGAAAGTTCAGTCCTCACATAAGCCTCCTGAAAGTCTGGGGTGCAGTGAAACTTCTTCACAGGAAGTAGATAATAAAGCAGCTGTACTAACAGAGACCCCTTGCACAAGTGATGGTGAGAAGACTTTAATAGAAAAAATGTTCGGAGGAAAGCTACAAACTCACATATGTTGTTTGAACTGCAGGAGTACCTCACAAAAAGTAGAAGCCTTTACAGATCTCTCACTTGCCTTTTGTCCTTCCTCTTCTATGGAAAACTTGTCTTTTCAAGGTCCAGCATCATCACCCAACACACAAGATGGTGGTCTAATGCAAGCCACTGTACCAGGTCCTTCGGAAGAACCAGTAGTTTATAATCCTACAACAGCTGCCTTTATCTGTGACTCAGTTGTGAATGAAAGAACAATAGGCAGTCTTCCTGATGAGTTTTACTGTACTGAAAACATGTCCGTCCCTAATGAATCTAACAAGATTCTTGTTAATAAAGATGTACCTCAGAAACCAGGAGGTGAAACCACACCTTCAGTAACTGACTTACTAAATTATTTTTTGGCTCCAGAGATTCTTACTGGTGACAACCAATATTATTGTGAAAACTGTGCCTCTCTGCAGAATGCTGAGAAAACTATGCAAATCACAGAGGAACCTGAATACCTTATTCTTACCCTCCTGAGATTTTCTTATGATCAGAAGTATCATGTGAGAAGAAAAATTTTAGACAATGTGTCACTGCCACTGGTTTTGGAGTTGCCAGTTAAAAGAACTACTTCTTTCTCTTCATTGTCGGAAAGTTGGTCTGTAGATGTTGGCTTCACTGATATTAGTGAGAACCTAGCTAAAAAATTAAAGCCTTCTGGGACTGAAGAAGCTTGCTGCCCCAAATTGGTGCCCTATCTATTAAGTTCTGTTGTTGTTCACTCTGGTATATCCTCTGAAAGTGGGCATTACTATTCTTATGCCAGAAACATCACAGGTACAGAGCCTTCATACCAGATGTGCCATCAGTCTGAAACTCTGGCATTAGCATCCTCCCAGAGTCATTTACTAGGGAGAGATAGTCCCAGTGCAATTATTGAACAGGATTTGGAAAATAAGGAAATGTCGAAGGAATGGTTTTTATTTAATGACAGTAGAGTGACATTTACTTCATTTCAGTCAGTCCAGAAAATTACGAGTAGATTTCCAAAGGACACAGCTTATGTTCTTTTGTATAAAAAACAGAACAGCACTAATGGGTTAAGTGGTAATAATCCAACCAGTGGAATCTGGATAAATGGAGACCCACCTCTACAGAAAGAACTTATGGATGCTATAACGAAAGACAATAAACTGTATTTACAGGTAAGTTGGAAATACAAGCTTTAGTATTTGTGGAAAATATTAAACGATTGGCGGGTGGTTAAATGAGTACCCTAATTTGAAACCTAACTTAAATGTTTTCAAGGAACTCTGAAACTTGAGTCTGAATTTATATGAAATGAGCTGAACCTATATAATTAAACTGTTTTACTTTCTAATATTGTGAATTAGTTATTAAAAGTGGCAGTTAGATGTAATATAGAAGACCTTATTTATTTTTAGTTACAAAAGATGTGCTCATTATAAAATCATGTCACACAGAAATATACAAAGTTTAATAAAATGAAAGTATCCTCCTTCTTCCCCTAGTCTCACCTACCAGGA
This sequence comes from Avahi laniger, assembly GCA_963575035.1. Lineage (NCBI taxonomy): Eukaryota > Metazoa > Chordata > Mammalia > Primates > Indriidae > Avahi > Avahi laniger. The sequence goes on along the minus strand of CAUYSK010036951.1, from coordinate 24,163 downwards.
GAAAAAACTGCTAAATTTGGTATTTATTCCTGAAATATCTTTGTGTAAATATTTTAAGGGCTATTGATTGGCATTCAAGTGGATAAGATAAAGAACACTAAAAGGTAGTGTAAAGAAAGGATATTTGTATTCTTTGAGGATCTGGGCAATAAAACCAAGGAGATAATAGAACAATTAATAAATAAAATCCATGGAATAAAAGTTTCATCAGATGAATTTATTCATAAATATACTTTTTTAAGGAGTTAATTTGTTTATTACTTTAAAGTTAATGTCTTGCTGAAAGTTTTTTCTTTGAAACCGGCCAACTTGCCCTCAACATAAAAGATCAGTAGTTAATTATGGGGGAAATTGTAGGTATATTGAGTAGTCCCAAGTGATTTTGAGTTTAAATGAGTAAATTTCTAAAAATTTTGTGTTTGAAAGTCAGAAAACTCCTAAAAGGTACAGCTAGAATAAGAGAAGAAATGGGCCATTATAGTATTGATTTTTAGAGGGAAATTTTCTCAAAAGCTTTCAAACATACATTATAAAATACTCAAATAGTGATGCATGATACATTTTTATTTAAAGGAGTATAGCAATGTTATAGAGTAACACAAAAACAATAAACTTTATAGAACAAAATGGAAATTCAGAATATTTGTTAGAACTAATTCACTACCAAAGACTCATCTGACATCCAGTCAGATGGCCTGTGATTAAGGTAATAAAAATAAAATGTGTTCAAACTCTGTCCATCTTACTGGATATACTGTAAGCACTAGTTATTAATTGTCATGATTCTTGAAGATTGGAGAGGTGGAATGAGGGGAAGAGGGATAAATTGAAATAGAAAATTTCTGTAATGTAAAACATAAACAATAAGACCTAGTGCGATCTTGACTTTTAGAAATATTTGTATTATCAGTGATTGGGTGAAATATATTTATCAAAGGATAAATGTGGGTTTCGAAAGATAAGAAACTACTTTAATTTCTGTGATTGTAATGCCAAATGCTTTTATAGCCATAACAGCTACTTATATTACAGCCTAGCTCTAAATGATTTTCCAGTTTAACTATCTTGCCATTTACTTCATTACTTTCTTATTATACAGTGTTTGAGCATGAGGAGTCATTGTTTTCATTATTATTTTAAGGCTCTTATGTTACTATAAAGGAAAAGCATTATGTATTTTGTAAATTCAGTTTTTCAGTGTTTTACGTTTTTAATTCCATCTTAAGTTTCTTATTGGAAAGTTGTTTAATGCAAAAAAAAATTGCAAAATTTTACAATAAGGTATTTATTTACCTGTATTAAGACTGGCTATTAGAACTTCATTATCCAAGTGCCTTTTTAAAGCAAAGTACAATAATAAATATTCATTCTTAATTAGGAACTTACGTATATTTAAATTGCAATTATTTACTTTTAAATATAGTAATGTGATTGATAAAGGTTTGAATTTTAAAGTTTCTCATACCATTTAACCAAATTATTCTGATATTTTCAATTTATGTTAAGAGATTCTATGTTTATTCTGTTATGCTGATGAAATGTACTCATAAATACCAGGCAGTGGGAAATCATGATGTTGAGATTTTGTATACAAAAGTTTTCAGCTATCGTTTTGAACACATGGAGCATGTATGTGTGTGTTTTGTTCTTATTCCCATTTTCATTTTTACATCCATTTTTGAAGTATGGTTGAAAATTTATGTCCATTTCATAGCTAGTGCTTTATATTAAAAAACGTCATGCTTTATAATAGATTACTACATCTAGATTAGAATACAACTTTAGCTTTAAGAAATAGTATTATACTGACTTATGAAACAACTACAAAAACTTAAATCATAAAAGTAAGGACGTGGAGTGAACATTTTGAGCTCCTTTGCTCTTGAGCAATACTACAAATGAACTTACCATTTTACATAGCGGAGTTCATAATCACATTAAAAACTCACCTTATGATAATTTTACTTTTTTTAGGATTTCATTTTTCAGTTTTAGGATTCCACATTTAAATTTAAATCTAGCCACACCAGATTTTCAAATGTTAGATAAAAAATGTTGCTCTTTGTAGTATTGACAAGATTAATGGTTTTGAAAAGCCCAGGCAAAAAATCCTACATGACAAACCATTTTATACTCTATATGTATCATAGTCTGACACACAGGAAAATAATGCAAATTGTGGATCTCAAAGGAAATTTTGGAAAGGGCTTTTCTCTTCATATATTTCTTTTCCTTCAACTCAACTTCCATTAGGAATATCTGCATTTTTTTAGTGTCTGGATTACAAAAACTATGCCTTTGGTTAGGATCCAGTGAGAGAAAGATTGTTAAGTACCACTACTGTTGCATTGTGAAGATTACCACCCATCTGTCCCACATCAACCGCAGACAGCTTTCTATCTTCTCTTGCTTAGTTTCTTTCCTTTGTTTCTTTGGAGGAGGTGGTAGTTTAATTTCATAATTTTTTTATTTATCATATATATAGAAGAGTATGTAATATGTGTGTGCAGTTTAAAGAAAAAAGGATTAATTTAATGTCAACAATTTTACTTGAATGAGAGATCTAAATATACTGAAAGTGAGGTGCCAAAGCAATAGTAACTTCCTGTGACTAGATCTGTAGTCTACTATTGAAATTAGAATTAATATTAATACTTGATAAAATTTATAATATAAATTACATATTCTATCATAATTTTGACATTGTATACAGTGTTCTCTATATTAAATAAGAAGAAAGACAGTTTTTCCTACTTTTGTTCATTGTTTAAGCTTATCCTCAGAAAACAGAGTATCACATTTTTCTCAGTCAGTCATATATTTATATAAACAGATAATAAAAAAGGAATATTACTCTTTTGGGAACCTGTGTCTTGAAATAAAATATAGATTTCATAGATGTCAAAAAGCACTGGAGTTATTAATTTTATGTTTTATGTATCCTTCCACAGAGTTTCTGAGAGGGAATCACTTTATAACAAAGTAGAGACAAAATTTGCTGTGTCCTTTGGGAACAGAACTTCTTGAACTCTACCTTACATATTCATTCAATTTTAACTCATTAGGGGACATATCTATATCTGAAATCAAACATTATTTTTTAGATACAGAGTCACAGTTTCATTGCTTGTTTGGATGCTTTCTCAGTTATAGAGCTAGAGTAATGAGGACTTTGGTTTTTATTTTTGTGTCCGTTTCTGCCGTATACATCTATGGCTTTTATTTTCTATCTGTAAAACATTTGTAATTTTTTAATTTTACAGATTGAAGAATAAATTAATATATATCACCTGAAAAATAACTGTGTGGGTAGACATTATGTAGAGGAGCCAGCAATTATAAATGTTGTAAATGACACAGTAGATGCAAAAAGTTTGCAAGAAATATGCTGCAAATTAAATTTTAAAAAGCTTTATCAGAGACAGGTTAATTAGGCCATTCTGTAGCAGGAATTTCTTAACGAAGGTCTCTTTCAGCCCTAAAAATATGTGATTCTTGTGTATTGGGAGTCACACAGAAGATACTGTATGCTACTGAGAAATAAGGTGTCCATAATGTGAGGGATAGATATCAGGGTAAGCCTGGATTTTTTTCTTCATAGTGAAAGATTGAGCATCTTATGAAGGGGGAAGAATAGTTAACTTAAAAAATTTTGTCTAGAAATTACAACATACCTGGGCAGATGGAACAAAGTCATTGGGATTTAATTTGAAAGATTGGAAATAATACAGTTTTTGTTATTGTTGGTAACTGTATTTTGAAAGTTCTTCAGGATGATTATGCTAACAAGTTAAGGGTTATGCTGTTACCAGTGTCTTTTAGATCATATTGCTAGCAACCCCACTTGAAAGTTATAGACCCTCTCACAGAAAAATGGGCACATACCAGAATATTTTGCATATTCTTCCAAAGAGTTTGTGGGGCCCTAGCTTTGGAATCCAATTTTACACCATGCCAAATGAATTCGCTGTTATTTATTCACATTTGCTCTATTTGAAGCTAAATGCCTAATAGTATTATAACCTAATATGTCCCTGACATTTAGATGAATATGACTGATTCCTGATACAAGTTTTATTAATGTGGTAGGGAAAAGTTTTAAGTATTAATGTAAGGAGACAGGCTTGATTTTACTTATCTTTGTTTTTTGAGACCTGTCTTACTAAATTTATTGAGAAATAGTTTTAAGGAAGGGATAGAAAAAAGTCAGGCTTCTTCCCATAGTTATACCTTTTACTGTAATCTCCCACTTCCAGAATAGCTCCAGTTGATAGAGTGGATAATCCATTGTGATAAACTTTGAATTCTACATTCCGTATGTTAGAAAAGAATCTATTCTGTGTGTATTATAGAGTGTCGCAGGAGCTGTAATGTTTTCTGTAGAGAAATTTTATGACCTAGGAGTGTTAGTTTCCTCTCTTGTGAAGTGAGCTATTGAAACAGAATGAATGGCTTTTAGGATCTGTTGTTCTGTGGAGTTGCACCAGGACTTTGCTGTCTGCCTAGTTTGCTCCAAAGATGATTATGTACTTCATGTCATTTGGTAAGAATTTGATAGAGATTTGATGTGGTCAATATTTTTAAAGTTACTGAGATTTGAAGGATGCTAAGTATTAAGATAATTTTAAAATATTTGTATAGAGGATATATCCTGCATTATATTTAGCATTTTAATTTCATAAAAATTATTTTTAATTTTAGGAACAAGAGTTAAATGCTCGAGCCCGGGCCCTACAAGCTGCATCTGCTTCCTGTTCATTTCGGCCCAATGGATTTGATGACAATGACCCACCAGGAAGCTGTGGACCAACTGGTGGAGGGGGTGGAGGAGGATTTAATACAGTTGGCAGACTCGTATTTTGATCCTGAGAGAGTCCAAAATGCACTGGTCACAAAACATCCAATGCTATGACTGTTAAAATGTCAGACTATAACAAATATCATATCTATCTTTTATTTTTCTTTTGGACCCTTATACTTTAAGAAAACACATTCAGTGCTTATTTTTATTTCCTTGACAATACATCTATTAACAAAATGCATCATGGGAAAAAAATCTACCTCTTAAAATTCTATTTGCTTTTATGGTTAGACACGCTTGACCAAAAATGTTCAGAGGAAAATATGTACCTGGTCCCTAATTAAGCTGCATTAAATTTGGTAGAAGTATTTAAATGGTCTAACTTCAGTTTTACTACATAAAAATATAATTCATTTAGCATTCTTTATAAAAAAACATAATGCTAGAGGTAAAGAAAATATTGTTTTTAAAATATTCTTTATTTCCTATGTAGTTACCCCATTATTCAAGTCTTTGAAAATACCAGAGATGATACAGTCTCTAATGAAGGCAATAACATAAAATTTTATCAAGCTAGAGTGCTTTTCAGGATTTTGTTTAGTGCTGTTTTCAGCATCACTGTATTTGCATTTCAAGTGCAAATGTTTTTAAAAAGGATTATTTATACATATGTGCTGAGTTGATTTTAAGAAAGGTGCATGATCCTGTAGGAGCAACATTTTTACCTAAAAATTGCTAACTTTGTAGTATTTCTAATTGTTCAAGGATTTTAAAAGTCTATTTCAGGGAGTATATCTTCTGTGTGTTCTGAAGAAAGTGAGTTCTGTATGTGCCTTGCAGTACTGTAATTCAAAAATAGGAATCTTTGGCTGCGAAAAAGTTTTTTTAAAAATGAAATGTTAGGAAGTAATTTTTGTGCTAACATTAAAATTATAACTTTTTGAAAGGTATTAGATTTTCCAGAAGTAAAACCTGATGGTTCTGAATCAATAAGTGTGATAGTTCATTTTTAACTCTTAGAAGAATTCAGAGGAAATGAACCTAGCTAAGTAAAAAATCTTTCCTGATTTTGTGACTTAATCCTCAGAATATTAAACATTGATCATGTATTTTTAGAGTTGTACATTTGAGGTGTTTTGTTTGTTTGTCTGAGTCATGTGTCTTGCACAGTTGTTTCTATTTCATAGTTTCAGATAAAATATTAAAATGCCAGTGCTTACCTTCCCATATTTTCTTTTACCAGGAAACTGGAAACATGTCAGTTCTCCTGGGTCTTGTATAGAATACTCCTATATAGTATTCAAGAATTATCCCAGTTATCCCCCTTCCTAAAGGTTTTAACTTATCCATGATTGGACATTGTTCTGAAGATTGGTCTCATATTTATTTTGAAAACATTTTAAGGAAATAATGTTCTTTGGTGATTTGGGGTTTCTCTTTTTCCTGAGCTTTATGGCAGTGGCTAAAAAACAGAACTACTCATCTTCATTCCACTCCCTCCCACTCCTAACCTGTTTTTAGTCCCCAGGAAGATTAAGAAAACATATTGGATTAAAAACTGGAAATTCTTTGCGGAATTACTCAAGATTATAAATGAATGAACCAGAAGGATTTTTATCATGCTTTCCTATAGTCTTCCTCTTATTCTAATAGTGAATTTTTGAGCTACCCTATGTGTTCAGTTATTCACTGGCTAGTGATTATAATCAGATTGTATCAGTCTTGGCATTTATCGAAATTGGTAAAGTCATTTAAATATCTGGTACATTGATCTTGGGCTAAGATGCTTCTAGGAACTTCCATAAAGGCAATTAGACCTATACAGTTTTAACTGAATATCAAATCTTTCAAGGATTTTATGTTTCAAGATATGTATTGAATTTTCAAAATATTAACAAAAGATGAAATTCTAGTTATAGTCTTCCCTCAGTATCTGCAGAGGACTGGTTCCAGGACCCATCTCCCACCAAAATCCGCAGATTCTCAAATCCCTTATATAAAATGGCATTGTATTTACATATAACCTATGTACATCATCCCAAATAGTTTAAATCATCTCTAGATTATTTGTAATACCTAATACAATGTAAATGTTAAGTAAATAGTTGTTATACTGTATTTTTTATTTGTATTATTTTTATTGTATAGTTATTGGGTTTTTTCCTAATATATTCTATCTGCAGTTGTTTGAATCTGCAGATGCAGATGTCCAATGGAATATAACACTACTGAGACTATTCAAATCGTACCTTCATATTGTTACCAAAAACTTGAAGACTTACTTTTAAGATTGGAAATATAGTAATATTCATTATTTGCTGAATTTAACGTATTTGGAATCAGAGTAATCAAAAGCTTCATTCAAAAACCCATCCAACTGAACTTTTTAAATAAGGTAATATTTAGGATTGCTGTGATCCTAGCAGATCCCTCTTACTTAATTACTGATTTATTTAACTGTCATATGATGTCTTGCCTTTCTTCCGTACTCCTAACCCCCTTGTACTTTCTTCCACTTCTTGGAAATGTTATGATGCCTGACTCTGAAAACTTAATAGAGTACTATTGCTATTTCTCTTTAGTTCAGTCTAAGGTAATCAGTTTAAATGAAGTTGCCCATTGCTGCTTAAAAGCATTAGGCTTCCTTACTAACAAAAGTGAAAAACTGGAAATCTGAGTCTGTTTCTTTCGAAGATGGATGTTGGAAAAAAAAAAGATGGATGTTGACACATTGAGAAAAGTATGATCATGCAAGCCCCTGTTATCTGCCCACAAAGCATGGGCCTACGCAACTCTTGACTCGTGAGATTAACATATCTCAAGTGGGAGGAAGGATTCTAGTTCATTCTCTATTCCAGTGTCTTTCCATTGCCTCTCTTCCAGCTGAGTTATCAGAGAAGCAGGGCAGTAGAGAACTAGAGATCCTCGACTTTCGTCTCTATACCTTAAGATGCCAGTAGAATCTTGTTTGTAAAGATAAGATCCTTCCTGATGTCTGAAGATATTGGGGGTCCTGTGACAGATTCAAACATCCTATTAACTCACATCTGTAAAGAACAAAACTATTTCAAAACTAAGTCTTAAGCTCAAATTGCTATTCTCATTTAGTTCTGTTTTTTCTGTGATAATGTTACTTACAAAAGTGGTTGTCTTCTTTTCACATACTATTTCTTTAAAGTTATTCTCTTGTAAGTGGAGGTTGGATACATATTGTGTGCCCAGCACAGTTTAGGAAAAAAATAATTGACATAGTCTGTCCAATTACTGGAAATCGCCATTTTGATGTTGCGTACTTTGTTCCAGGTCTTAATTCTAAGTATATCTTTTCCTATGATTGTGTATATCACATAATACACCCAATATGAAGAACACTTTTTAAATGGATGTTTTAAAGGAAAAATACTAGACATTTATAGTATCTTTTCTCAGAAGAATGGTATACTTTATATATCCTTTCACCATCTGTATTTTCTAATGAGTTTAGATTTCTAAAACAGTATTTCTGAAGTAGAGAAGGATGTTATTTACATTTTATAAAAACATACTAGGAAATGTTACGTGATCATTATTAATAACTCAAGCACATCATCTGGAGTACTAAGGTTAACTCTTGGTTAATGTGATCCTATAAACTAAGTGGTTAAAGTGCAACAGCAAGGAAACTTGAATTAACATTTTTCCCAAAGAAACTTTAAAAAATTCTAAAATTTAAGCAGTTATATATATTCTCAAGCATTTACCAAACTGCCATATGTCTTCAGTGTTAGCCTTATTTTGTTTTATTGAGTCAATTTTCTTACCGAGTCCTGTTTTGGAAGTGAATGAATCTCAAAATGAATTCAAAGTAAACACTGCTTTAAAAAAAAAAATAACTTGTTAAAAAATTGCAGCTTTCCCATATGAAAAGAAATTGCTATAGAAATAATTTTTAAAGAAATGAGAACAAAGATTTTTATAAAATCAGCGATCTCGGTTTTACAAATTCAAAAATATGTTATGTAAAAACCTCTAGCCTCAATGTTGCATAACCAGTGTGGATTTAACATTAAAAATAGAATCTAAGAAGTCAGCCAAGTGTATTGCCAGCTCTCCTCAATGTCTGTTATGGCCTGCAGTTGTTTTAATAGATCTCATGTTTTCATGTTTTGCTTTGTGTGGTACACACACACACACACACACACACACACACACACACGCCTACCTAGATTTCAAAGGGATGAAAAGGTTAGCCTTTCCCTGCTAGATCAGTAGTTTTCAACCTTGCATTCATGTTAAAATCACTTAGCGAGCTTTTAAAAAATAACATTAATACCATGTTCAGGCCTCATCCCAGATCAATTACATTATGTGAGGACCAGGCATCAACATTTTGTAAAGTTTTTCACGTGATTTTATTGTGCAGCCTGAGTTGAAAACTGGGCTAGAAAAGGAATTTTTTCCCCTGGGCTTTTATCCAAGGGGCTTTTATTCCAAAGGAATCCAATGAATGTCTGTATATCCTGGACACTGTCAGATATTAAATGTCTTTAACTTATACCAACCCTGTAAGTGGGCTCATAGCCATGTCCTCCTCCCTCACCCCTTTATGGATAAAATGAAGACTCAGATTAAGGGACTTGTTCAACATCATGCAGGCAGTAAAAATCAGAAACTGAGATTTTAACCCAAGTCTTCAGAACTCCAAAATCAATGCTCCAATGGAGGGACAGTAACAAGCAGGAAAGAAATGTAAGCAAAGCAAAAGGCTTAAGCACGTATTAAAGGCTTACAATAAATTTTATAAAATCAAATTTCTGTAGTGTATTTTACTTATCCTTTTGCACTCCAAACATTATTCCTAAAAAAAAAAAAAAAAACTGCTTTGTTAAAACCTGTATGTATGTGGTAATCTAAAGGATGGAGGAATGCAGTTCTTAGCAAATGCATTTGCTACGCTCACCTAGTCTCTGTTTAGTATACTCATCTCTTTTTGCCTCTCTGCCCTCCCTCAAGTCATAGTGGACTTTGCATCGTTTGTATTCAGACATCATATACTTGACATTTCTAGGCCCTTGCACATGCTGATCTCAATATAGCATACCATTTCCCTCTCCTACTTTCTCCTTACAGCTTTCAATTGACTCATTTCTATTCACTTTTCAGTCTTCTCATACCAACCTCACAAACTGATTGTCTCCCCTTTTATCCTGGGTTATATCTTGTGCTTCCCTTTGATAAGGCCATGGCTTAGTAGTGGAGGCAAATTAGCCCTAAAGTCTAATTGTTTATACCCAACAAAGATTAAAAGAAGCCTTGAAAAGATCAAATTCTGGTAAATTCTGTAAGTAACTGCATACAAAACAAAGTCTAATTACTCTTTAAAGGAATACAGTAAGCCCAGCACTTAAGAGAGTAAAACTTACAATATCTAGAATGTGATCAAAATTATTATGTATGCAAAGAAGGAAGAAAATATAACATCCAGGAGGAAAACCAATCAATAGAAACAGATTCAGAAAGTATGGACAGAAAGGAATTTGCGAACTAGGAGCTTAAAAGGAATGTAAAGAAAAACATGAACAGATGAGAAATGGAAGACTCAAAGAGTTCAACCAACCCCTAGCAGAATAAACAAAGAAAACCATACCACAGCACGTCATAGTCAAATTACTTATTAAAAACAGTGATAAGGAGAGAAACTCTTAAAAGCAACTAGAGGAAAAGAATACAAGGTCAGCAAACTATACAGCGCACAGGCCAAATCTATCCTGCCTCCTTTTTTTTTCATAAAGTTTTATTGGAACACTGTTACATATTGTCTATGGCTGTTTTCACACTACAATGGCAGAGATGGGTAGTTGGGACAGGGATCATATGGCCTGCAAAGCCTAAAATACTAGAGAACGTTACAGAAAAATGTTGTGACCCTTGATACAAAGAAAAGAAAGTAGAAAATATGTAAGCTGGAAAACTGCAATGACATCTAAAAAGTGTTGAAGGGAGGAAAGACTGTCAACCTAGTGAATATTCAATATATCCAGTGAAAATTTGTTTCAAAATGAAAGTGAAATAGGTATTTTTAGACAAAAGCTGAGAGAATTTTTTTTTCTTGAATATTTTCACTACAAGATAATGTTAAAATTCTTCAGGCTGAAGTAAAAGGATCCAGATGGAAACTTGGACCTACACAAAGGAAAGAAGAGTGCTGGAAATGAATTTGGCATCATTGACTCAATTTACAGCATATCCAGGTAGGGAGGGTCAGCTTTGGAAAGCTCAAGACTCACACTGTGCCCATGAGCAGCAATTTGGACCTCCTGCTGTATCCACATGTCTGGAGCTCATGAGCTCGCTGTATACGAAGACTCCCAGGGAAAGTGTAAACATGGACGAAAGCAAGGGTTGGCAACCTACAGCCTGCGAGCCAGCCAGCCCCCTGATTATCTATGTAGAAAATCCAAAATAATAAAAGAATGCTTACCTTACCTATCAATTTTTAGAATTAATAAGTGAGTTTAGCAAGTTCCCTGGATACAAAATCGATATACAAAATTTAAGGGTGCATCTACACACCAGGGACAAATATTAGCATATAAATTTTAAAAATTATTTAATATAAAAGAATCTTTTAGAAATAAATCTAGAAATCCAATTCTTTTAGAAATAAAAGATGCATGAGAGCTCCACACAGAATACTACAAAACATGATTTAAGAAATTGAAGAAGTCCTAAATAAATCATGGCTTAGAAGACTCAGTATTTTAAATAACCTAATTTTTCTTCAAACTGATCTATAGAATCAATGCCATCCCAATTTTGAAATTTTTTTTTTAATTAATTGAAGAGCTGATTCTACAATGGAAATGGAAAAATTCCAAAATTAGTTAAAACTCTTGGAAATGAACAAATTTCTTTACAAGATAACAGGGATTATTATAAAACTAAAATAATTAAGACCGTGTGGGCTTCTTATTCTGTTCAGAAAAGAGAATTCAGAAATAGGTCCATACTTAACACCATGTGATCTACGACAAAAATAAGATGACCAGGCATCCCTGTTTGTTTGAGACTGAGGCTGTTTCCAGGACATAGAACTTTCAGAGCTAAAATCAGGAAAGTCCCAGGCAAATTGCAATAAGTTGAATACCCTAGACAAAGATTGCACTTCAGAGCAGTGTGGTAAGGATGGTCTTTTCCATAAATTTTAATAGAAAATCATGTAAGTGATAATCATGTAAAATAAAAGAAACTTAGCCCTTACCTCACTTTATATACAAAAATTATATTTCAAGTGGATTCTACATCTAAATTGGTTATAAATCTAAACTGACAGGCAAAACAACACTTCTAAGAGATTACTTAGTAGAATATTTTCAAAATCTAGGGATATGGAAAGATTTCTTAAACGGGACCAAAAAAGCCTTGGTCATGAAAACAATGATAAAATGGACTATGTTAAGATGAAAAACTTCTGTTCATCAAAGACTCCATTAAGAATAAAAAACAAAGCCATGGAGTAGAACATATTTGCAGTGCCTATAAGTGAATATATAAAAAATTGCTACAAATCAATAAAAAACCACAATTCGTAGAAAAATGAGCAAAAGACTTGAGCAGGCATTTCCAAAGACAACAAATTTCTAATGAACATACAAAAAGGTGCTGAACTTCATTAGTATCAAGAATCCTATATAAAACCACAATGATACCATTAATAAGTAAACTTAAAAAGACAATACCAACTATTGGTGAGGATATATAGAATGTTAACTCTCATATACTGTTTATAGGAGTGTGAGGTTGATAAAAACTACTTTGGAAAGTGGTTTGGCAGTGTCTTCTAAAACTGAACATGTACATACTCTATTATCCAATAACTCCATAGCTAGAAATAGATCCTACACAAATGTGTGCACAAAACACAGGTTTTTGAGACAGGGTCTAATGTGTGCATAAAACCTCATTGTTTAAATGTTCAAAGCACTTGAAATAACCAAAGTGTTCATGAAGAATAGAACAGAAGAATAAATTGTGGATATTCATATATTTTAAATTCCTTTACAGCAATAAAAAGGAATGAACTTCAGATAACACATCACAACATGGATGAATTCCACAACCGTAATATTGAGGAAAACAAACCAGACACAAAGGAATGCACAAGGTAATGATTCCATTTATAGAAAACAGGCAAAGCTAATTTGTGGTATTAGAAGTAAGGATAATGTTAAAAAAGGAAAGAGAAGAGATAAGAAGGGATCATGAATGGGAGACTTTTACCATGTGATTAATGTTGTAGTTTTTACCCAGTTCTTTGCTAACTGGATTGTGTTCATTTTGTGATAATAAATAGAGCTGTATATACTTTTATAATTTTGTTCTTTTCTGTATGTCTTTTATACTTTAAAAAATGTTCAAAAATTCAATTATAACTGGCAGTTCTTTTGAGTGTGGCCTCCCAGGGTGTTAGACTAGAGGCAGGAAAGTCGTTAACCTGCTGCCAGAGCCCCAGTGATGGGTGATGGGCCTGATTGGAGAGGATGAAAATCGATTGTTTCCATATATCCAAATTGAGTATCTATTTTTAAATTTAAATTAAAATGTCATATTTTAAGTGGTCAATAGTCCCATGTGGCTCATGACCACCATAATGGACAACACAACTCTATAGTGGTGATGAACCATAGTGATGATAAACTACATTTTGTCATTTTATGCTTCCTTCCCATCTTATGCATTATCTAGGCATCCTTCAAAAAATGAAATACATATCTATCCTCTAATAATGAAATAAATGAACATGCTTAAGAAAAAAATTTCCTATCTCCCTGGAAATTTCAGGCTCAATTCTGTTTGGAGAATGGATCATATGTGACTTCTGATAAAGGAACTTATAACAATATTAATGTTTTCCCCGTGATTTTTTTAAATTTTTTATTTCAGCATATTACGAGGGTACAAATGTTTAGGTTATGTACATTGTCTTTGCCCCACCCAAGTCAGAGCTTCAAGCATGTCCATCCCCTAGACGGGGCGCACCGCACCCATTAGGAATGTATACACCCATCCCTTCCTCCCCACTCCCATCTCCCTGACACCAATGAATGTTATTACTATGTGTGCAATTAAGTGTTGATCAGTTAGTACCAATTTGATGGGGAGTACATGTGGTGCTTGTTTTTCCATTCTTGTGATACTTCACTTAATAGACTGGGCTCCAGATCTATCCAGGATAATACAAGAGGTGTGTTTTGCCCATTATTAAGGCAACAGTACAATAAACTTATTTTTTAATGCTGCTCCTGTTGACAACTTATTAACCAATCTGTCCACAGCTATAACTCATAATGTTTGCTTGGCCCTATTAGAATGCCTTGTCTTCTTTTTAGGTTTATTTTTATTCCCTCGGTCTTGGGTTACATTCTGTTCTCCACTTCCTAGCACTGACCCTAGTTTCTTGAAGCAGACAGTAACAGAGGTGAATATTTTTCAGGATATCTGTCTTGTGGTTTTTGTTGTCTTGATATCAAAATCACATTCCAGTACAGCACACTAGCACTTCTGTCATTTAATTTCTCCAGGATAATCTATACTTGGCTAAGTCCAAGACACATGTTTATAAATACTATTCATGCTATATTTTTAACAGCTTATGTTTCCAGAGAACTTCACTTTCAGGTGTGGGAGACAGGCTTGACCTTGATTTGGTTCTGTCTGGAGCAGTTTGTTCTCAAACCATGGTTCAGAGTTAATGAGGAAAATATTGAAATCTAGGCTTAGAACATGGAAAAGTAATTTGCTGTTGAAATCAATGGTACACCTCTGTAGGTTCTCTGCTGAATAATTTCTTGCCTTGGATAATTTCTACCCTCTTGGCTTTCAGTAATAGAAGCAATTGTATAAGCAGATTAGACAATAGTCACACACAAGTTTATTCCTTCCCTCACCCATGGCTAAGATGAACACAAAACCAAAAGTAAAATAATGATGATAATAATAATACAAACCTTGCCTGTCAGTCTCCGCTGCCTTGAACTAGAGGAAACATTCCAAGCTAAACTTAGAATCTTGCTTTGGGAAGTGATTGCCCAGAATACTCTGTTTTGTCTTTAGTGAGGACACTACCTGCCAGAACAAACAAGTCAGCAATTGTCTGGAACTGTTTATTGAATATTCCACTATCCCTCGTTGGAACATCATGATTAGGCCATCACGGTTAGGCACTTACATAAAGAGCTAAGTTTGTTTTAAATAGTAGAAAATAATAAATTGGCTGCCATTTGGCAAATAAATTATCTTCCTACATTTACTAATGACTCAGAATAAGTGCCCTAAATAATCCATATCTCCGTTTTCCAGGAAACCCAGCTATCAAGAGTTCATCATCATGGTGCAGTGGGCTGGGCCGTCCTAGTGCATATGGTGCCTCTATGACAATTAGAAAAAGGCACCCACCCCATTTGGACAGGCCAAATAGAAACAAACATCTCTTGCTCTGAGCTGATGAAGTCTGTACCAGTAGGCTTGATGGGTCTCAAGACTGTATTTCTCAAGGGCTGAATTTCTCAAGCACCGTCCTCTGGGTGTCCTTTTTTAGGGCAAAATTTATACAATGTACACCATTGTTCTGCAGGGGCAGTTCCCAAAGTTAAGAAGCTCAGGAGAGACCCCAATAGTGTTTACTTGAGGTTTATGGAAGGCAAATATAGTAATTGTGAGCTTTGTGTTTTGTAGAGCAAAACACAGGTTGTAAGTGCGTAAATGATTCAGTGATTCTCTCAGGGAAACCAGCTGCTTGTGTAAGTCTCTTACATAAGTTTGTTTATAACTAAGAGAATATTTATTAACATCTAATACGTGCCAGGCACTATGCTGGATACCAAGGCTATGAAGTTCGACACAGTGGGCCCACTCCCCACCACTGTGAAGTGCAGAATCCAGCAGGGAAGGAAACTAATCAGAGCAGCAATAACAGTAACGGGAGGAACATGAGGCGCTATGCTTACACCTGGCAAGACCCCTTCTGAAGGGGTCCTAGAAGCCTAATAAGTTAATTATATATTTCACTGAGTTTCAAGAGACATTTTGTCATGGTGACTTGATATCTTTTGTAATATTTATGTTCTGTTTTCAATTTATTAGTCATAGCTGCTTCCTACCATGTTGCAAAAAATTACCTAAGATGGAACAAATTCATTCTGCCTGTCATGTGGCAAAAAGTGCACAATGACTGCTCATCATTTCATCACCAGCCTCCTCTGCCGGCATAGAAAATGAAGCATAAATACTCTACCGGGGCCTATTTCCCAGGCATCTCTCATCAGAAATCCTGAGCCTGTAATTCCCTCCTTAGGGCCTTGGTGCTAGGAAGAAAGTGACTCGGGAGAAGGAAAAAGAAGGGCAGTAAGAGGCCGGGCTCGGTGGCTCACGCCTGTAATCCTAGCTCTCTGGGAGGCCGAGGCGGGCGGATTGTTTGAGCTCAGGAGTTTGAGACCAGCCTGAGCAAGAGCGACACCCCGTCTCTACCAAAAATAGAAAGAAATTAATTGGACAGTTAAAAATATATAGAAAAAATTAGCCGGGCTTGGTGGCGCATGCCTGTAGTCCCAGCTACTTGGGAGCCTGAGGCAGTAGGATCCCTTGAGCCCAGGAGTCTGAGGTTGCTGTGAGCTAGGCTGACGCCATGGCACTCACTCCAGCCAGGGCAACAACGTGAGACTCTGTCTCAAAAAAAAAAAAAAAAAATTAAAAAAAAAAAAAAGAAGGGCAGTAAGAGCAAACATTAGGGAGTGCCAACTGAACACCCATGTTACTTACCACTGTCCGCCCCACTCAGAGTGCACGCTCTAGGAAGCAGCCCACCAGATTCCACACCGCTGCGCTTGCCTTTCCTTTCTTACTGAATCAGGAAATGTGAGCCTCAAGGACAAGCCATCCAGAGCTTGACCAACAAGCTGGGACTCCTTTCTTTGCTCTAAAAATTGAGCTGGGACAATCGGGAATATCTCAGCAAGTAAAATAAAAAGACACAGAAAATTATCTGTCAGTGGCAGGCGCTAGTTCCAGGTGACTCTCTTGGCCAGGGATTAGAGAGACCATTTGAGTAATTTGTAAAATAAGGAAGCTGGTTGACCCAAAGAGGATAGAGCAAATGTGTAGAGAGAGGCAGAGAGAAAACAAGTAAAAGAGAGATGGAGAGAACGGTTAATCCTTGTAGGCATGTCAGTTCCTCTCCTTCCTGCTTGTCTAGTGTTTTCCTTGGCTCCCATATATTTGTATTCTTTGATAAACCTTTATTTTCTCTGAAAGCATTTCAACTAGTTTCTGATCTTTGCCCCAAGAGAACTCCAACTAAAACAGTCAGCTAGGTAGTTTACATTTATTATCTTACAAAACTCACAATCACTCTAATAGATAGGTTTCATTATTCCTATTTTACACACCACATGATTGAGGCTAGGAGAATTAAAGTCAGTTGGCCAAAGTTAAACAGCTACTCTCACAGCTAGCAATGGAAAAAAAAGTTACCCGAGGATCATACACATCCATGGAATTCTCTTAGAAAACCACTTCATCCCACTTTTCCCACCTGTCCCTTTCTCCACCAAGTCAAATAACAAGCTCCAAAAATCCCTTGGTACAGGTACGTGGTTAACTCTAGAGACACCTGGTCTATGCTTCTCTTCTGCATCTTCCTCTCTTCTTTAAGGCAGCATTAGAGTTTGTTTTAATGAATTTTCATCTTAATACAAATGCCAAGCATAGGTGCTTTTAGGTCCCTTGTTCCTGGTGGTGACCCTCCTGCTGTATGAAATCAATAAAAACACAAATTTAAGATTGACCTTCTATAAAACCACACACTGGCACTAGAAACACGTCAGAGTCGGCTGCAGGCAATGCCACTGTTGCAAGGCAGAGTTGCACATGATGGAACAACAACAGATTTATTATTATGCCATATTAATAGTATCCTTGTGCTGGACAAAGAGCATGGGCAGGAGAGAGAGTCATTTAGCAAGATGATGCACTTGTGAAACTAAGACAGGGTCATAAAACAAAATATCTGGATACCTCCCTTGAGAAAAAAAAAAGAATGTTTTGGGCCCAGAGTGTGCTCTTGACAGGAAACTTTTTCAGAACCCAATGATAACCCTATGATTTTTTTTAAATGATCATTTTTGTATTTTCTTTCATTTTGTAATAAAAACTCTGGAAAGAAATTTCTATCAGATCTAATAGTTTTTGATTCCCAAAGTAGGTAGTAAATAATTTAAGAAATACATATTGGAATTTTAAGGCTATAGCACTTGGAAAAGGTAGAATAAGATAATGTGTGAAAATTTCAATTTGTGGAGAGTACGCATCAGGTTTCTGAGAGAAAATATTTTATTCAATTACATCTTAGTCTATTTAATTATAAAGCAGAGTCAAAAAACATAGGGGAAGGTTATTTTGCTTAGTAATTTTAGTTTAAATTCCTGTGGATTCTTTTTGGCATTTATAAATATTTAATTCCTGGACTCTTTGACCTTTAGAATGACACAGTTTTATAACCTCTGTTTTATTTGGTTGGTTGTTCAGCCCATGACTTTTTGAGTAGGTTCATCAACTTTATTTTTAAAAAAACCTGCTGAGAAAACCCGCCTAGAGTCTTCCTCATAGAAAGAGACAACATGAAGTAGGCTGGAGCTACAGCCAGCTTTAGATTTGACCTGTCCTTGAGGATGAAGTGACCAGGGTTTCTTAGGGACGAGTTGAACTGTTGAGAAGAAAAGGAGGTGGCAGGGAAAAAGGACATAAAGAGGAAAAAAGAAGACCACAGATAGGAGCAGCAGGCTTGAGAACTGTTGCTGGATTTTTACAATTTTATTTCATACTTAAAAGTCTAGTTTTTTGTAAAATATTTAAAATTTTTATTATATCACTTTTGATAATTGATCTTGTTATATATAGTTGTTTGTTGATACAAATGTCCTGTATTTTGTACGTGGTGGGAATCTAAGCTGGCCAACTCTAGAACTCAAATGAGTACTCTCTTTCAGCACCTACAACTGCTGGGAGGGCCACTGCAGCTACAATAAAAGGGCCTCTATCAAAAGGTTGTTGTAAGAGTGGGGGGTCAGGCAGCCAGGTTCCTTCTGCAGTAATAGATGTTAGAGAAGCCAGAACACTGGATCCTGGAAGGACAGGGCTTGCAAAGGAGTGACACACCTTCAAATTCTTTCCTTCCTATTCCCCAGTCGCTACCTCCTTCCCATTCTGCCTCCCAGCTTCTTCTCCATCCTGCAATGCTTGATCTAACATGTTGTCACTGATATCAAGATACCTTCTAATTAAAAATGCCCATGGTTTTGGTCTTCATAAAAAGCCACAATTCTGAAACTAGAGAGTGGTGACTGTTGAGGCAGAAATAATTGCATAAAGGTTTATGGGAAGCCAAATGCGAGGAGCAACCCAGGAAAACACACCAACAAAGTGGGACAATTCTGGAGTCTGTCACGAGTTGGAAAGCTGTTATAGGCAAGTTTAGGAGAAGGGAGGGGACTCCCGTTACTACAGGTGTCCTTTGTCACTACAGGGTATAACACAGAGATTACAATAATTGGATATGGATTGCAACACATAGGCTAAAATGTCTGCATGCAAGACAATCGGTAAAACTTTATGGTCCAGAAATATTTCAGCATTATTTTCAGTGTCAGTAGGTTATGCATTAACCAGTCCATCAGCAATTTGAGAGACTCATGATAAGACTCTTCACTCAAGGTTAGGATGTCACCACAAATCACGAGACCTTCAACTGTCCAATGTGACCTGTAGATTATCATTTCTCCGTTTTGATAAAAAATCTTCCCATGGAAGCACTGATGATCAATCTTGGCTTAGGTTAGGGTGATAGACGTTCTTAATTGCTAGCTGCTGGGAAGGCTCATTCCCGGGAGTCATGTCCCTCAGTAGGGAAAAGAACCTTTTTTTGCTGGCGGGCCACGTTGCTAGCAATGTGGGGTAGGTCACAGCATGAGGCTACGTGCTATGCACATGAACAATGAATTATCTGCAGTCACTGGGCAACCATTATTTTAGCCTTGATTTTTGATCTAAAGCAAACAGAAATGCAAATCATGAGTAACTTAATAGCCAGGAAAGCTGCAACTATGTTTATGATTATAATAATCAGAATTTCCTAATTTTAATTCTCTTAGAAAAAGTTAGAGTGAAAGATACATAGCATTCATAATTTGAATAGAAGAAATATAGTGTACATAAGGATTATAATCAAAAAGAAAATTTGTATACCAGAATGAAAAAAAAAAGCTATTGCATTAGGGAACCAACTAAAAACTTCATGAAGAAATTTAAATCCAAGTTCTGTTTTAGAGACGTATAGTCAGCATTCAGTCCAAATTTTAGGAAAATAATATAAAAACTCAAAAACAATGGTCAGAGCTAGAATCTAATAACAAGTATGCTATAGTTTTCTTCTAAAACAAAATTTTTATTTCTCCAATCTCCCTTTCTACCAAAGAGAAATTATAATGAAATCAATTTATTTGCAATGTAAGTTTTAGTCTTACTATATTTGGCCTGATTAGTTGCATAAAATGTAACGGGAATAGTGATTGGCCATCTAGGCTCCTTTTCAATTGGCGTTGCTGGAATCTTTTCATGAGGGATTTCAAATTAGACTTTTAAAAGCCTCTTGAAGCTAGCAAGCCAACCCAGGGATTCACCATCGAATTGTGCCTCTAATACCTGAGTGAACTGGGTGAATTCTTCTTCAGGTCACCAAAATATCTTGAGGTTCCTGGGCCTGGCAGAAAGTGACATTCTTTGCTAACTGCAAGGTCAGGAACCCTGTGAGGGAAGGTACCAGGTTAGTCTTTTTCCAAGTCTATGGGTTTGATAAAGTCAATCTCAATCCCTCAAAGCAGTCTCCTCATATTTGAAAATAAGACATTCCAGTCAGAGTCTTGTTAAAATACCCAGTGTTTCCAATGTGTCCTGATACAAAAGAAAATAGATTCTCCTCAAACTTACGCAAATAACTATATGGCCATAAAATAAGAATGCTTATGAATGGTTTTCAAATTCTGGACAATTCAGGTAGAGAAAGAAAGATAAATGTTTCAATTTTGCTCACAAAAGTATATTTTTCCCAACCGCTGTAAGATACAAATAGCTCAAAAGAAAAAAGTTTACCTGACTCTGGAAAATGAAGTATAAAAAGAATTAGCAATATTTCAAACAAAAAGCCATAAAAATCACTTTAGTCCTCCATTGGTTCCGTCCTATGTAATTCTTGTTCTGCATGGTGTTGGATTAGCAATCTTCATGAACACATCCATTTTATATTAGCGTTCTGGAAGTTTTTACCTAATTCAATGACATGATCTCCAAAGTCATCAGAAACCTGTATTCAAGAGTACTTATCAGAAGCTTTTCCATAAAAGCAATTTTGAGTAGAAGAAATATAATGTACATAAGGATTATAGTTGGTTGCAAATGCTTTTAAAGAACTGAAAGCAATAACTGTGGGTGACAAAAAACTTAGAATAGCCATGGTTAAAATCTAATGAAAGTACCCAGCGACAAGAAAATTTAGTTTATTCCTATCACATGCAGTATTTTTAAAAGTTTTTCTCTCCCCCTTGTGCCTGTGAGAATATGCAGCATTTTAAGATAGCAAACAAAATCATGACACGCTGTCACATCAGAACCATCAGACTTTTATAAATTTCATACAATCTTTAGAATATTCACATCAATAACATGTCCATATAACTTTAGAAAAGATTTAACTATCAAAATTATGACTGATAAATTAGATTAACTTTTAGAACATTTATATTAATTTCATATCCATACATGTAACTTAAAGAAGATCTAATATCATTTATTATTTGACAATGTCTGCTATACAATTTGCCAAATAAGTTTAATAATTTAATATCTCTACAAGATGAGAGATACATTCTTCTATGCTCTCTAGAGACCCAACTGGAAAATCCCAAAGTTACTTTTAAGCCAACAAAGACTTAATTTAGGATTTTGATCCTGAGGAAACCCACCAAAGATGTCAAAGATTCAAAGAACTTGATCAAAACAGAATCACAAGTTATTGTTAAATGATAGTTATTCATTTAACCAGAGCGAAAATCAAAATACTTCAAAAACAAAACAGAAAGTTTTGCATGGATGTAAAAACTTTAACCCTTTTAAAGCTCAGTTTTCCTAAGTAATCAGAAAACTAATAAAGAAACACAGGAATTACCCTGATAAAAAGAAGTTTCAAAAAGAAATAAATTTTATAATATAATAAAAAATTAAAACCTCTTGAACAAATCAATACTTTAAAAACATCTTACTGTTCTAGCATAGGGGAACAAAATTTTTAGTTTTGTATTAGTGTAATTTTTTGAGTCCTTCTTTAAAATTCATTTACAACTGGAAGGAGTTCTATAACAATTCACCAATTCTTAAATGTGATTGTGTTTTTCAGAGAAATTGGCCAGGCTGAGGGCTAGAACAGAGCTTGCACACCTGAGGCGGAAGGGCAGGGTTAAGGAAAGAAACAAAGAACTGAAAAGGGAAAAAGGGGTTAGGATGGGAAAAAAGGCTTTTCAAATGCTCCCATTCACTAACAAAATCAGGTATGGATGCATCTTTTGCATGGTTTCCCATGTGTTCCAGAGCCAGACATTCAACTGGGCCTCACAGCTGCAAATAGGCAAAGAAACATGTTTTTGCCGCAAGCGGGTTAGGGAATATTGTTAAACATTTTCCATCTTACATGCTTCCATTCACTAAAAGAAATGAGGTAATGATGCATCTTGTGAGAAGTATGAAGTCATTTGTGTTTTAGAACCAAATATTCCACTAGGCCTCATAAGCTGTTCTAGTAGGCGGAGACGTTTTCGCAGCAAGCAGGTTAGGTCATAATGTAATGGCGTTTCCTTGTTAAACACTTCAATTCACTAAAAGGCTACACAAGGCAAGGATGACTACTTCAGAGTCTCATCCTGTTAACCTTGATCTCCCTGGTCCCCTAAACACACTCTATGCAAATAAGGACTTTCCTCTTCATTCATTCTTCCATTGCCCCATGGGATTATTAAGTACAAGTACCTACGAATGTGCCAGTGACTGTGTCTGACCCTGGGGATACATTGGAGTTATCAACAAGCATAGTTTCTGCCTTCCTGAACTTAGTCTATAGGAAGAAAGAGTCTTTAAATAAATGTAAAATTACAAATGTAACATGTGCTATGGAGCAGTAAAAGTTCACGTGTTGAAGGGATGTCTTAAGAACTTAACTCATCAGAGTATTTCTGGGAGGAGCAATTGGTATTAGCAAGAGAAAAGCTTTTATTTGGGGTTTTTTTCCCATTAAGAGTCAGGAACTAGATCAAATAGGACTGCAGTGCCAGGAGATGGGGCAAGGACCATAGAAGCAGAGGGGCATAAAAGCAAAGAAGGAAACCAAGGGAGAATGTCTACAGCCTCATAAGTGGGGATATCCGCTCAGATTGAAAAGCAAGCCAAGAAAAACAAAAATAAATATTTTCCATCTCTCCATCCACCTGTAAAAGCTGAGTGTGTTGAAACTGACTTGGAGGAAGACTTAGTCCTTTCTGGTGATGAACTAAGTCTACACTTATTTCAGCCATTATGGGCCACAAAGGAGGATTACAATTGTCAGGGTAGTTTTTGTTTGTTTTGTTTTTGTTTTTGTTTTGGGTAGTTAATATGTTTATAAGGTTTACACATCAAAAATAAATAAATAAATTTCTCTCTCCTTTACCCCCACAAGAAATATCTTTATTTCATTTCTTGGTTATTCTTTAAGAGTATTTTTATACATATGTTAACATATATATTTATATATATATATGCTTTTCTCCTCCTTCTTTACACAAATATTAGCATACCTTGCACATTGTTCTACCCACTTTTTTTACTCAACAATAACTTATTTTTTTCATATTAAAACAAAAAGAACTTTCTCAGTTTTTTATGGATAGCTAATATTCTATTGTAAACATGTATCACAATTTATTTAACCAGACCTCTGTTCATGAACATTCAGGTAATTTATAATATTTTACTATGACAAACAATGATGCTACCTTGAATAAGCATCATTTTTTTTATTAAAAGTATATGTGCCATTTAAATTCCTGAGCCTGGAACTGCTGGCTTAAAGGGTATATGTATCTGTAATTGTGATAGGTACTGTTAAACTGCCCCTCTATGAAAGCTAGAAAATGTGCTGTCCTGAGTGATGTATGTTAGAGTCTGTTTCCCTCAGCCTTACTAACACCATGTGGTATCTAACCTTTGAATTTTATCCAACCTGACAGCTTTTTTTTTTTTTTTTTTTTT
>CAUYSK010036950.1:0-14770 GCA_963575035.1 Avahi laniger | reverse complement strand
AATAGGCAAAGGACTTGAACAGACATTTCACCAAAGCTATACAGATGGTTGATAAGCACATGAAAAGATGTTCAATATCACTAGTCATTAGGGAAATGCAAATGGAAACCACAATGAGATACCAGTTCACATCCATTAGGCGGCTATTATCAAAAAAGTGAAAAATAAATGTTGGCTGGGATGTAGCAAAATTGGAATCCAAGTTCATTACTGGTGGGGATATAAATTTGTGCAGCTGCTGTGGAAAGCAGTTTGGTGGTTACTGAGCATATGACCCAGCAATTCCATTTGGGGTGTACACCCAAAAGGACTGAAAGCAGGGACTCAAACAGAGACCTGTACGTCAACGTTTATTGCAGCATTATTCACCATAGACCCCATCCCACCCCCAGAAACTTTGAGTTATGCAACTGACACATAAAATGGGGGACAGGAAATGGACTTTTAAATGGCAAAAATCTGAAAGAGCTGAAGCCTAGTTTTAAATGCACGATGCAGGGGTCTTGAGCCCATGGAGATGCCCCATAAATGTTTGATAAATGAGTCCAAGCACACAGCTACTCATGGTTCAAGGCCCAGCTCAAATGTTCTCTCCTTCACGAAGCTCTCCTCTCTTTGCCTGCCTGCTCTGTGCCTGGTGGTGTGTGTTTATTCCAGCACTTAGCAGAGGGTGCCAGGGAGGCAGTGTGTCAATCAATACAGGGACGGCTGGATTCTGTCCCTTC
Source organism: Avahi laniger (assembly GCA_963575035.1). Classification (NCBI taxonomy): domain Eukaryota; kingdom Metazoa; phylum Chordata; class Mammalia; order Primates; family Indriidae; genus Avahi; species Avahi laniger. The sequence continues at coordinate 14,045 of CAUYSK010036950.1, read as the reverse complement.
TCTGTCATAAGCTGTGCGACTTTGGGCAAGTTACTTAGCTTTCCCGAGTTTCCTTGTTTAGAAAGCAGAATAATCTTAGAAGTATTACGAGCATTGTCTGAAAGGATGTGTACAATGGTTATGATGACAGCTCCTTTCTACTAGCAGCAGACCGAATCCTCCCTGAAGGGCATGTATCTCCGGCCTCTCCAGACCTTTCTCCCCTCCCCCAGGACACCTAAATCCTGGCCCATGGTGGAGGGTCAGTGAACGAATGAGTGAGCAAACGAGCGAATGAATGAATGCATGCTAAATCGACCTGCTGTCCAGGAGACCCTCCGAGGGTAGGAATGCCTGGAGACAGAGCAGCTCAGGTAAGTCGCCCATAGCACCAACCTCAGGCATTCAGTCTCTTTAATTCCAAGTAAGCCCCAAAACAAACACTCACCTTCTCTTGGCAGCCGATGGCCTCCCCATCCGGGACCTCAGGACCTCAGGGTGCTGAAACCTCCCAAGTCGCCCTTAAGCCAAAGGCTTCTGCCAGAAAAAGACATGTCTTGGCTTCTGTTTTGGATTTCAGTGATGTGTGATTTTCCCAATGTGCTCACGACCTTTCATAACGTCTGAAACATGATATTCCCAGCAGATTTTCATCCCTCTACTTTTAGGAAAATATCAAAAGAATAATGTGCTACTTCTATAACTGCTTTCTGTGTCGGTTCAATAGTGCTGAGACACATGTTCTCTTGTTTATTAACTATCAACCTGTGTTTCTCATCTGGCGAGTGGGCGGGTGATTTTGCCCTCCCCCTTGGGGGACATTTAACAATGTCCAGAGACATTTGGGGGAGGGGAATGCTAAGAGCCCCTGGTGGGTAGGAGCAGAGAGGCTGCTAAACATCCTACAATGCACCTGACAGGCCCCACCGCAAAGAATGTTCTGGCTCAAAATCGCAACAGTGCTGAGGTCGAGGAGCCCTGCTGCAACTCCAGAGAAGAAAGGTTGTCATCATTAAAAGATAATTTTCAGAAACAGATAAAACCACAACTCTCATATAGTTGTAAAAATGGACCCAGGAGAAAGACTTTCTATAACTCATGGGGGAAGCAGACAGGTACTATAGCCTACTCAAAAGAGAATCCCAAGAACAAATTTATAGATCAGGTGTATTGAAATTAATATGCAAATGGAGGCGAGCTGGTTTTCCCATAGCCCAGCAGGGAAGTAAATTGAACCTCCAGCAGACAGGACATAATTTGCCTCTCTGTCGGTTACCAGCACTGCACAGAATTATGAAAAATAGCCCCCAGGGAGCCAGAATCCCATGGAAGGATGTGCTATGAACTATGTCAAGTTGAAACACTGATGCTTGTCAGAATTAGATGTTTGCTCCCTCAAGATCAGTGTGGAGGCATTTGGGGATTAAGGGCTAACTCAAAGAGAAGTTTCAACATGAGAGTGTTGAACCTGTTCTTGTCCCATCCAACAAGCCCACGGCCCCAGAGCAGGGGCTAGATGTGTGAGACTTTCAAGTTCACAGCCTTAGGGAGACTACACTTGCTAAAGGGCTAGTGCAGTCAGGATGGGTGGGTTGGGGGCTGTTTATTTAAAGGCTGCAGGCTGGGGAGTTCTCTATTAATTTCTTTCCAGCCTTGCTTCTCTGTGCCTCATCTGGTTGTTTAGAGGAGACTTTCTCAAGCTTTGGGGTGCATATGATCTCCTGAGATCTTGTTAAAATGCAAATTCTAATTGTGCAGGTAGGGGGTGGAGTTCGAGCCATGGCATTTGAACAAGCTCCCAGGGAGGCCAGGCAGTGCTGATCATGTGTGGACACACTTCACGTCGCAAGGGTTAGACAGAAGAAAGGTCTTTATAACAAGGTGAAGAAACCAAAGACACAAATGCTACACATAGGTGTAGTTACAGATCTCCTCTATCTCTTGAGTTGAGAAATAAGCCTCTGAAATTTTGCAAACACCTGAAGCATCAGAATTTGCAGGACATGGACCAGACCAGGGTACTGGGACGTCCTTTCTGCATGGAATACTATTAGGTCACTAAATATGAAATGTCTAATTTTGAATCAAAAGTTTAGTTTATTATATCTCAAACAAGAAGCAGTGCAATTGATTAAAGTACGCACCTAAACTATCCACCACAGTTTTGCCATCTTCACAGTAGCTTGTTTATGCCAGCAGCAAAAAAGCCTGGAGAGCAAGTGGTGATGAAATCTCGAAAGGCCTTTTCCACAGCTTGTTGAGAATTGAATATTTTTCCTTGCATGAAGTGGTCCAAAGCCTGGAAGAAGTGGTAGTCAGTTGGTGCAAGGTCTAGTGGATGACAGAGCGTTTCCAAGTCCAGCTTCTGTAGTTTGAGCAGCATTGTTTTTTGTAACATGTGGTCTTGCAAGAGCTTTGGCCTGTCTCTATTGACCAATCTTGGCTGCTTAATCACAAACATCTGGTCATCATTTCATCCAATTGGTTGCAGTAGACCTCTGCTGTAATCTATTGACCAGGTTTCATGAAGCTGTAGTGGATGACATCAATAGCTTTTTTTTGATGAATATTCAACTTTGGACCATTGTTTTGCCACTTGATCTTTATCCAACCATTGCACCAAATGAACACTTGTGATTGTCAAAAAGAATCCATTTTTCATCACATGTAACAATACGGTGTAGAAATGGTTTGCCTTTATGTCATGCAGCAAAGAAAGGCAAGCGTTAAGACGATTTCTCTTCAACGCTGGTTTAATTCATGTGGTACCCATCTATCCAGCTTCTTTACCTTGCCCATTTGTTTCCAATGGTCCAATATCGTTGGAACAGTAATGTCAAACCTTGCTGCTAATTCATGCGTAGGCTGAGATGGATTCGCTTTCACTGTAGCTTTCGGCTCATCATTATCCACCTTGGTCTCAGGTCACCCACCTGACTCATTTTCAAGATTAAAATCACCAGAATGGAACTTCTCAAACACATACTGTGTGTTCGTTAGCCACATCCTTCCCAAACACTTAGTGTGTGTTGCCTTGGTTCCACGACAGAACTCATATTCCAAAATAACACAAATTTTTGACTTATCCATGGTTTCACAAAAATTGCTCTAAAAAAAAAAAAAAGAACGATAATCACAAGCCAAAACATGTGTTTGAAAGGATGAGGATGTACCTTCACGATAAAAAAAAAGAAAAGAAGTGTTAAAGTGAAATGTCAGAGATATCAACTGTCAAACTTAGTACTTATGGAAATCAGATATTTCATACTTAATAACCTAATAGTATAGCCAGGGAAGAGGGGAATGAGGAATGTTGAATAGAGGATAAGTCTTAAAAGTATTGTAAAATATAATATAGAGTCTACTCAAGCTATTAAATTAAGTTTAGCTGAAAGCTGCCTCCTTACATATTTTAAGTTTGGTCTATAGGTGTGAGTATCAAGGGAAGGTCTACGGGGACTACAGGAATTTAACCAGCTTGAGCAATCGGCCTGTTTTGCAGTTTCTTGTTTTGCAGCTTGTTTTTCAGAATGCTGTGAGGCCCATCGCCACCCAGGTGGCAGACTCTGGCAGCTTATAGATGAACCTCGTCACCATGAGTCTCCGCCCCGGAGGAGCCATAGCTTCATTGCCATGCCATGCGACCCAAGGGCTGGCACAACCACCCAACCCGCCTGCACAAGTGGAACCCTCCCCTGCCTGTGACGACACATCTTCTTTCTCTATTGTCCCATAAAAAACTCTATGGCCACTTCCCCTCTGGGAGACACTGCCATGGGGAATATCAGGGTGCCCTCCTCACTTGTTACAAGTTATAAAACTCCTACTGATCAAAACCCACTCTCGTGGAGAGTTGTCTATTACTCAGCAGGCAAACAAACCCCTATTTCTCAAGTAACAAAGGTTTCTCTGTACTTAGTGAACTGTAACCTAACTGGATGTGGAAACAGACTGTAACCCACTCCTGTCCCAGTCACTGAGTTTCAGCAAGTCCCAGACGGCCAACCGTTCGAACCATGTCGAAATCAGGCAAAGGCCAGGCTGTCACCAACCCGATGTTTCCGTACCTGACTTCCATTTTCTATACGTCACGTTCCTTTTTCTGTCCATAAATCCTCTCTGACCACGTGGCAACCCCAGAGTTGCTCTAAACCTCTTCTCCTTTGAGGGGCCGCCCAATTTGAAAGTTATTCTTTGCTCTATTACACTCTGTTAAATTTAATTTGTCTATAATTTTCCTTTTAACAGAGCACAAAGCTTAAGGACAGCCACCCAGGAGAACTGACTCCAAACAAATGGGATCAGAGTCCCAAAGTGGAAAAATTAAGGTTTCACTTACATAGAGACAGAGGAATTGTAGCAGGATTGCAGCACCCCCACTGGAGACCAGTGCGGACGTTACAGCGATTTGATTGGTCGCGGATCGCTGCATGCCCAGGAAGATTACTTTATTGCCCCACACAAGGGGTAAAGATCTGCGGGGGTCTTATCTTTGGCACTGCTTGTTTTTCCTCATTATTTACAGGAAAAGGCAGAAGTTGCAGGTGCACACCGCGTGACTCAGGCCACATAGTCACACTCCTCTCAAGGCTCAGAACAACTTACAGTTCCAACAGCTTTGAGTTTGCATTCTTCGATTTCACAAAAGGAAAGGACTTCAGGAAGCAGGGGGGGACGATGAAGTGTCCTGGGGAGAGCACAGGCTGCAGGCTTAGCTGGGGGAGGTCCGGCTCCTTTTTGCAGAGAGCTAGCCTGTGGAGTCAGACCAGAGCAAGGTGTGGCTTTGGGACAGTTACCTGGGGAAGGGAACCAAAATATTTCACCCCAAAATATATGTCCTTGACATATTTCAAGATGGCCATTCAGGAGGGCTAGAAATACAAGAATAGCTGAAAAATGGCACCTTTTTTTGTGGGGGAGATTTGCATCTGTAGAGAAATCAGCCAGGCTTCTCAGAGGGCCTTCCTTGTCAGACCTAGGAAAGGTTAACTGGGAGTCTGACAGCTGTGAAGGTCTGAGAGACACATTGACCATCTATTCTCTCGGAGGGCAGCCACCTGTGACGTTCCGTCTGCATGAAAAGACCACCTTTGGTGGCTCTCCCTCCCACAGCCTGTGCAGTGGTCCTGTTATTATTATTCTGTTGTAATCTCAAGACGGTATAAAAGCATCAACTATCTGGCCATTTCTTTGGGATCTTTGTAAGACTGCTGTGCGCATAAACGTGAAAAGACACGACTTCTGGGACTTGCTCTAAAATATTCTGAAGAATGTGCACTTTTGAAACTTTTTCATAATAAATGGTTTAAAAACACCAGTGTATCCCCCTACCTGTCTAAGTGTCTGGTCCATTATTATGCAAAGTGACATTTCGTTTCTCTTCCCCTTTGTCCTCTTGGTTACCCCTCAAAACCGCTGCAAATCAGCCCTCTGCAATGCTGCTAACTTCTTTCTTCGTGCTGGAAGACTTCCTTTAGATAGCGCAATTCATTCAAATACAGTGACAGATCAGCTGATACTATTTTGTGTTTACAATATTTATTTTAGAATTTTATATTTATATATTACATGTTCATTTATATTTGTATATGTAATAAAAATTAAGTTATAATTTAAAAGGGTATTTAATTTAAAATGAGACTATTGACAGTTCTGGAGGTGTTTTATCATCACTAGGCCTTGGTACCAGCCAGGCCAGGCCAACGTTGCCAGCAGGGACCTGACTGTGTCCTGGGCATGCCCTTGAAGGTCCTGTAGAGCCTCTTGCCTGGATGCCTTCCCTGTTCCTCACCGAGCTCCATCCACAGCCCAGCCCAAGGACACGGTCAGTGCGTGGCTCTCACAGGGGACCGACTCCACGGGGGCCACTGAGGGGGCACTCGTATTCTGATGGTAATTGCAGGGACGCAGATTGTCAATGTACTCATCCTTCAGTCAGCCTGATTCCAGACGAGAGCTTCCTGGAAAAATTTCCGGAAGCTGAAAATGATCTTTTTCATGTCCACGAATTATAGTTCTCTATTCCCACGTCCAACACGATCACCTTCCAAAGAGGCACAGGTGCCGATGTGCCCTGCGCATCAGCCAGCTCACGTCTTACTTACTTTAAGGAAAACAGTGCACCGAAATGAATTGGTCTGCACCCTCCTGCCACACCAGCGGAAGGTGAAAGCTCACTCACTCGTCAAAGGACGACATGGAGCTTTTCATAATGGTAGGACCATACTGTCAACCTCAACTCACATTTCTATAGTCTTATTGTACAGTCTCTCTCAATCTTAACAGTACTGCAAACGACCCTCAACCCCTGGTACATGGATTACAGGACAGAACTTTGTCATTTGCATCATAGGCGCAAACTGCCTTCCAGGTGACTGGGAGGGGTGGTAGGTTAAGCTGTCCATTACTAGATAGAAATCCCAGGCTGATCCTTAACAAGCTGTATAAACTCCGAAAAGACTGTTAGCACTTCTGAATCCCTTTTCCTATATGTACAAGTGAGAGACTGAATATAAAAATGGACAATCACCAGACCACATATGAAACTAGAAATCTGTCCCACAATCTGCAGCAACCAGCCCAGGAAAACAACCCATTATCTACAGTAACCAGCCCAGGAAGCCAACATACAGCCTGTAAATCAGACTTAAAGGAAGTCAGATCTATGCCTCTAGCAGACAATCCAGGAAGCCAAACAATAACCCTGTAACAATTGGCCCCAAATGTCCAGGACTTGATTAATAACTGACAGCTTCCCTAGTTTTTGTCCCTGCCTGGAACTCAGGACCAATCAGAGAAAGCCATATCTGCACCAGCAACCAATCACATGAGATGCCCTCCTCCCAGTTAGCCACCTATAGCTTCCATGGCGACAGGCTCCAAGCAGGGTGCACCCAAAGCCTTCCTCTTTCCTACTAGAAAGTTTTTCCACCTCTTTGCCTGCCTTTGAGTCTCTGCCACAAGGCCTGTGATGGTGGCTGACTCCCATGTGGGTTCTGATTAAGTAGCCTTTGCTCATGCCCATTTGGGTGGTCTTTATTTATTTCCACATGAGAAAGGGATAGACCAGATGATGGATCTATCATCCTAAGATTTTTGGATTTGTGAAAATAAATAATTCAAAATCTAAGCTGTTGGAACTCTACATCATTTTGAGCCTTAAAGAAATATGACCATGGTGCCTGAGTCCCTCCATAGGCAGCTATAAGCTTTTGTTTGTCTGAATTAGGTCTTTTCCCTCACATGCATTGTTTTGTAAAATGTTGTAAATGACCGAAGGACACCAGGGAAGACCCTTCCCACTCCACCGTTGATTTTCATTATAGATTAACCTCCCTCTTACCTTTCTCACACAAAGACTACATGGCTACTGCATTGTCTTAAGATGGTATGTTAAATACACTCTTTTTAATTATAAAGGAAAGGAAAACCAACTATAAAGAAAAGAAAACAAGATATAGAGATAAGAAAACAAACTGTAAGGAATTAATTCGTTGTAACTCTTAAACCAGCCTTGTATAGAAAATGTTGTAATCCTGTTAAATTTCTTTGTCTTTTTCCCATAGAGGCAAGAACTCGACCTTTAACTTTGGAACACTGACCCCATTTCTCTGGAGTCTGTGTCCTGGAATGGTCATTCTCAGCTTTTTGCTTAAATAAACTCTTCCAAACTGGATTCCGACCCTTTTGATTATCTCAGGTTGACAGATTCTACAAGAATTTACATTTATTCAACAAGTATTTACTGAGCAGCTAGTTAAATGTCAATCACTGTGCTAAACGCTAGAGATATTTGGTAAGTTTCCAATCTAGCGAAGGAGAAGGTCATAAATCAAATAATTAGACAAACGAATCCAAGATTGCAGCTCTGACGAGGAGCTGCGTGCCACGCTATGGAAGTAGTCAGTCTGGTCAAGGAAGCCAGGGAGGATTTCTCAGGGCAAGTGGCACTTGCTGTGAGACTTGAAGAGTGTTGAGAGTTTACCAGGTGGAGAAGAGGAAAGAGAAGAAGGAAGGTCCAGGCCAAGGTCACAGGGTGTACGAGGGCCAGGAGGAGGGTGAGCCTGGACCATGACAAATGAAGTTTGACAGAGAGCAAGAGGCCAGACCTCATGGTGCGTCCCAGGCGCTGTTAAGGAATTCTGTCTCTATCCAGAAACGAACAACAACAGCAGCATAACAGCTAACACCTACTGAAAGCTAACTATGTATCAGGCACGCTAATGAAGGCTTTAGAAATATGCTATAGTTTCAGTAATATCTGTTAATTATTAAGTCAGAGAAGCTAGTAAGTGCTGGATAAGGTGGTGGGAGAAGAAGAAAGTGGACAGATAGGTGTGAAGTTTAGGAGGCAAAAATCAGAGGACTTGGAATGAACAGGGTGTAGAAAGTGAGAATGAAGATTTCAAGGCTGACTTCGAAAATTTCGGCTTTTGAAAGGATAGTTGATATTTTCAGTAGGGTAGTGAACACCAGGAGAGGACTCATTGTCAATGTGTTGAATCAGAAGAGCTTGCGACACCTGAAATGAGATGTCAAAGAGTAGGCTGGTGGTGGTAGGCAGCACAGCCCACAGATGTCCAGGATCCTGTGAATGTGTCATTGTAAGTGGTAAAAGGGACTTTGCAGCCGTGATTAATGTTAGGAGCCTTAAGGGATGTTTCTGGATTATCTGAGTGGGCCCAGTGTAATCACATGAGCCCTTAGAAGCAGAGAATTTTTCTTGAATATGACACCAAAATACAAGCAACCAAAGAAAAAACAGATTAAGTGGACTTACTCTAAGTTAAAGCGTTTGTGCGTCATTGGACCCTATCATGAAAGTGAAAAGACAACCGACAGACTGGGAAGAAATATTTTCAGATTATATATCCGTCAAGGGTCTAATATCCTGAATATATAAAGAATTCTTACAACTCAACAATAAAAAGACAAAAACCCAGTTTAAAATGGGGCAGAGGACTTGAAAAGACATTTCTCCAAAGAAGATACACAAATAGTCAGTAAGCACTTCAAAAGATGTTTACGTTATTAGTCATTAGAGAAATGCAAATTAAAACCACAATGATACACCACTAGGATGACTATCAGCTTTTTTTAAAAGGAAATTAACAACTGTTGGCAAAGATGTGGAGAAATTGGAATCCTCATACATTTCTGGTAAGAGTGTAAAATGATGCAACTGCTGGGAACACAGTTGGGCAGTTCCTCGCAAAGTTAAACATGGAGTCACCACATCACCCCTCACATGCATTCCTAAGCATATACTCAGAGGAATTGAAAACATGAGTTTACACAACAATCTGGACACAAATGTCTGTGGCAGCATTATTCACAATAGCCAAAAGCATAAACAACCCACATATCCATCAACTGATGCGTGGATAAACAAAAGGTGGTACATCCACATGATGGAATATTATTCAGCCATAAATGGAAGGAAGCATCGATACATTCTGCAACGCGCATGAACGCTGAAAACATGCTGAGTGAAAGTCAGGCACAGAAGACATCATATTATATGGTTCCATTTATATGAAATGTCCACAATAGGCAAATACACAGATACCAAAAATAAATGAGCAGTTGCCAGGGAAAAGGGAGAGAGGGGTGAATGGGAAGTGACTGCTAATAGGTACCTGGTTCCCTTTAGGGTGACGGAAATGTTCTGGAATTAGTGGTGATAGTTGTGCAACATTGTGAATGTCCTAAAAACCACTGGACTGTATAATTCAACATAGTGAATTTTATGTTATGTGAATTTTATCTCAATTTTTAAAATTAAAAACATTTTAAGAAGCAAAAAAACGAAAAAGCAGAGAACTTTCTGCAATTGCAATCGGAAAAGAAATGAAGCTTAAGGAGAAGCCAGGGAGATTCCTGACGTGGGAAAGACTCCACACAACACTGCTTTCTGAACAAGGAAAGGGCAAGGTGGTGAGGAATGGCCTCAAGGGACTGAGAGAGGCTCCAGCTGAAAGCCAGCAAGGGCACGGGGACCTCAGTCCTACAACCACAGGAGCTGACTTCTACCAGCAACCTGCCTGAGCTTGGAAGCGGATTCTCCCCAGAGCCTCCGATGCAATGCTGCCCACCACGTCTCGTTGCAGCTTCATGACACTCTGTACCCACACTTCTAACTACAGAACTGTGAGATAACACCTGTATATTGTGTCAAGCCACTAAATTGGTGGTAATTTGTTAGGGCAGCAATAGAAAACGAATACGTTGGTTATATCCAGAAACGTGGTTTGGCTGGACACTTCTGTGCCTCATTTTTTGTAGGTGCTGATTGCAGCCATGGACGGAGTGAGAGTGAGCAGGCGGGGAAGGGGACGAGAGAGGAAGGAGGCCAGGACCAACTGTGGGGACTGCCTCATCACACAGCCTGATGGAGCCACCAGGGGGAACAGGAGGAGGCTGGAGGCTCAAGGAAGGCGAGGAGAGTGCTGGGTAACGGTTCCTGCTTGGACAGTGTTCTTCTCAGACGGCAGAATCCACTCCAGCAAATTTAAATAAAAGACACTTATTAAAAGTCATCAGCAACTTACAGAATTGTTAGGAAAGGCAAGGACACGGATGCTAGGCCGAGCTGCCAGGAATAACTCTCAAAGAGCTGCTGCCTCTGCCATCGCCAGGGAGTAGCTGATGTGGAAGCTCCAGAGCCTTCCTGCCCCGTCTGCAATGCACACCAGCGAGGATGCCTCCAGCCCTGCCCCAGCCCCTGGTCTCAGTTTCAAACGACAGTCCTAGAGACGTCTGATGGATGAAACTGAAATCTCATCTGGAAACGGTGGCAAGGGAATACGGAAAATGTCATTTTTAGCTCTCTCCCCTCTGCCAAGAAGGAATGTGCAGAGGGGACTGGAATGACCGTTGGATGTGCCAGCCCGTGGTATCTTCCACAGAAGGCAAGGAAGCCGGTGCTGCAAGGGGGAGCGGTTAGGCCAGCAGCGTGATGCCGCGGAGAGAACAGGGACCATGAAAGCCGAGAAACATCTCTGGAATGCAGTGATCACAGAGCACCTAAACAAAGCCAACCGGTGCAGTCACAGGATCGGAGCAGTGGAAGAGTGAATGCAAATAAGAAAATGCAGACAGCAAGTATAACAAAGTATTTTGAGAAATGCGGCTGCAGGGAAGTGGAAAGAGACAGGCGGCCGCTGCGAGGGGACCAGGGGCGCGTGCGGAGGGGCGACTTAGCGTCGTTTCCCCTTCCTTTCTTCGCACTTGGATTGGTTTGGTTTCCAGACATTTAAAACCTGATGAGAAAGCTCTTGGAGAGGGAGGGCTTGAATATAAAGGATAAAATAGATCATTCAAAGGAAAAAAGGGGTAATCCACAGTGTGCGGTTTCTGGGATGGCGCACAGGGCCGGGAGGAGGGCGCAGCCTGGGTGGACGGAGGCAGGTCCCTAGAGGAAGCCGAGGAGCTCCAGGGTGCAGTGGGCTCGCAGGCACGGAGAGAGAACGTCAGGGCACGTCCATCTGGCGGCTGCTATTTTCTCTGTGAAGTGGGATGCTCAGGCATCTGCTGAAAGGGAGGAGGAGTGGGCAGCTGAGACCAAGCAGAGGCAACGTTTGGCACGTTCTGGAAAGCAGAGAGTGCGGCGACCTGAGAGGCAGAAAGGAGTGCGAGGCAGTGCTGGGCTCCAAGGCTCGATGATCACCTGAGCACGGTGGGACCCGAGTGGTCTGCTCTGTGATTCTTCCAGAGCAGAGAGAAAGTGTGTGTGTGTCTGTGTGTGCACACATGTATGTAATATTTCTTGTCTCATCTATGACTGGGCTTTTGCTAGATGAGCACAACACGCACACATACACACACACACACACACAGACACACACACACACACACACACACACACACAAAGGAGCTGGGAGGTGGTTCTGTGAAGCCTCACTGGTTTGAGAGGAAGGAAGGGAAGGAGAGAGCTGGTGGAGTTGGGGGGAGGAGCAGAGGCTACTGGGAGCCGGGTGGGCCAAGAGCCCTCGTGTGGGGTCAGGGGGAGGGCAGGTGACCAGGCCAACTGCGGAGACAAGGTCATGCTCAGAGAGCACCTCTGCTGATCTAGAGATGTGCAATATTTTTGAATCACTGCTATTTCCTGGACCCTGTAATAGACTCAATGATCAACAAGCCCAGTGAAAATCTACTGACAATAAGACAACAACCTGAGCTGCAGGGCCGGCCTCACCTGCAGGCCCTGGGAGGGGGCCTGGCAATTATCGTATTTATTTTGCATTTATGTGCAAGCTTCAGGGCCCACAGAACTTGGATCCACCCATGCCTCCCCGCCACATACAAGGCTTTGGAAGAGGACACGCAAACGAAAAACATCAAAACCGAAGCTTCCTTAGCATCGCAGTGTCCCCATCCCTTCATGACATCTAACTACAGAGAAAGAAACGACTGAGTGTAAGTCGCCATGTATGTGTGCCATAGGCTTTAAGGTGGCCCCATGGTTCCTGTGACTTCCTCCTAACCAACAGTGATGACAAAGGTGAGGGGCGTCACTCCTAGGATTACATCATTATACAAGACTCAGTCTTGTTAGCAGACCTGATCTGGCGTCTCGCTCTCCTTGAAAGGTCAGGAGTAGCCCCCGTGAGCTCTAATCCACACGGCCCGAGTGAGCGTGGAAGCAGACCCCTCCCCACTGGAGCCTCCAGATGAGAACTCAGCCCTGGCCAAGACCTTGATTGCAGTTTTGCTGAGGACCCACCTAGACTGTGGGACACCTGCCCCACAGAAACCGAGATGATACATGTGTGTTGTTTTAAGCCACTAAGTCCGTGTTCATTTGTTATGCAACATAAAAAACTAATACAATATGTAAGCATAAGGAAAATAGCGTTTGCTTTGCTGGGTTGGTGTGAGGACTACGCAAGATATGTAACAGTGGCTGCCATGGTCTGAATGTCTGTGTCCCTTCAAAATGCATGTGTTGGAACCTAATCCCCAGTGTGATGGTATTAAGAGGCGGGGCCTATGGGGAAGTGATTAAGTCCCGAGGGTTCTGCCCTCACGAATGGATTAGTGTTCTCATAAAGGAGGTGGAAAGAGCTCCCTTTTGTCCTTTTTGCCCTTTCACCGTGAGAGGATGCAGCAAGAAGGCACCGTCTTTGAACAGAGAGCCACTCTCACCCACACTGAGCCTATCGGCACCCTTGACCTTGGAACCCTTGACCTTGGACTTCCAGCCTCCAGAACAGTGAGAAATAAATTTCCATTCTTTATAAGTTACCCGGTCTCAGGTATTTTGTTATAGCAGCAGGAACAGACCAAGACAGTGGCCAGTGCAATCCTGGTGAATGCCTCCCCTCTGCCCTCCCGGGGACACGCCATTCCCAGTCGGAAGTGACTCGTCCCAACTCAGGGGTCACAGGAGCCAGAGAGCGGCACTTCCTCCAGAGCTTGAGTGATTAGTGGGAGGTGCATTGGTGGAGGGAGAGTGAGGGGAAAGCACTCCACACAGAGGAAAGAGCAAGGCGAAGGTCAGCGTCATGAGGTGAATACCACGGTCAGGGACCACGGTCAGACTACGTGGCTTCACAGTGTGGGTGTCGTAAGAAAACGGACAAGGTGGTTTGGGACCAGGTTATGGAGAACCTTGAACATTAAGCTAAGGAAATTTTAGTATTTTAAATTAATAATCTGCACATTTTGTTTCCAAATTAAATTTGGAACTAGGAGGATTTACTCATATTTCAATACCAATTTAGCAACTGAAGGGTACATTCTCAGAAAAGCTTAAATCCGATGCTTTTTACTCAGGTAAAAATGTTATTTAAATGATAGCAAGAAAGCAAAAGAAAACTTTCTTACATATCCATCTCCCCATAAGAGTCTGTGTGCATGCATGCGTGTCTGTGTGTGTGTGTCGTATGTGTGTGTCTGTGTGTATGTGTGTGTCTGTGTGTGTCTATCTGTGTGTGCGCGCGTGTGTGTGCAGCAGCTGCTGGAAGGTGTCCCTCGCACCTCCAGCTGCAGAGAGAGTGGCTCAGCAATAATCACTCCCTGCTGTGCTCTGAAATCCATTCCTGCGTTTGCGCCCAGACCCTGCT
>CAUYSK010036949.1:0-17158 GCA_963575035.1 Avahi laniger | reverse complement strand
GGGACTACAGGCATGCGCCACCATGCCCGGCTAATTTTTTCTATATATTTTTAGCTGTCCAATTAATTTCTTTCTATTTTTGGTAGAGACGGGGGTCTCGCTCTTGCTCAGGCTGGTCTCGAACTCCTGAGCTCAAACAATCTGCCTGCCTCAGCCTCCCAGAGAGCTAGGATTACAGGCATGAGCCACTGCACCTGGCCCCAGACCTTTAGTTAAGATGCCAAGAAGGAGAAGTTAGCCACTCTAAACTCCTTTCAGGACATCACACCCCTCTCTTCCCTTGCACCATTCTCTTCCCTTTGGCAGATTCTGCTGTTTTCACACAGAATATTCATTCTCCACGTCTTCTTTTCTAACAGAAAAATGATTTATTTCAGGTGGCAAAGTTCCCAATTCAATGACTGCATCCCCTGTTCCCCTTGACAGCAGGTGTCAACCAAGGAGACATGGATAGAATTTAATGGTGGGGCTGACCCAGCTGGAAGGTGTACCCTATAGTGCATTGCCTCCCCTCCCCAGTACTTTCTGCTTTCTCCCTAGAATGAGAACCTGATGGCTGGAGTCTCAGCAGCCATTTTGGAACAGAAGGCAATCTTACAGATGGAAGCAGCATTGAGATGGCAAAGTAGAAAGACAGAAAATGTCTGAATCCCTGAGGTCTTTTAGAAGCTTCCATACTACTTCAGGATAGCCACCTCAGGACTATTAAGAGAGAAATAAACTAGCCACTTGTGTGTGTTTACTGTTTGTGGTAGATTGATTACAAAAATGGTTGTAATCATCTACTCCTTTTTATACCTGTATCCTTTGTAACATGACTTTGCAGCTCCCCCAATCAGAGGTGGGGTCAATTTCCTCACGCTCCGTATCTGCTTTACAAAAGTGACTGAAACAGTTCTGAGCCTAGGTCTTAAGAGGTCTTGCACTCTTCTGCTCACTTTTTGGAACTCTGCCTAGCTGGCTTGTTGGAGAATGAGAGATACATGGCTCAGTCCCCACTGTTGCCCTACCTGACAACCAGCCAACCCTCAGACATGTGCAAGACACCATCCTAGACCAGCCAACCCTCAGCTGACCCACCACGGATGCAGATGCATAAGTGAGCCCAGCCAAGATTAGCCCACAGCCTGTAGAGATCAGAAGAATCTCCCAGCTGAGCCCAACCTTAATTACTGACCTGCATAATCTTGAGCTAAATAAATGGTTGTTGGTTTTAAGTTTTGGGGTGGTTTGTTATGCATCATTAACTAAATGATGCACTCATATCCACGAAACTTAACGATCACAGATAGAGTGAGATATTGAAAAGGAAGCCACATTTGACATCTTACTGTCATCAACAAGCCTTCAGGATACATCTTCCCTTTATCTCTATTTCTTTCCTTCCTTCCTTTCTCCCTCTTTTCTATCTTCCATCTATCTATTCATAGAATCTCAGACTCTTGGTGCTGGGATAGCCCCTCTTATTTATGTTGGTTTCCTTAGTTTGCCTATGAAAGGGGAAGTCATGTGCACACATGGTCACATTACTTTGTATGTCCTCTACACCTGGGGCCCTACTGCAGGGCTAGACACATTGGGTAAGTGTTGGAAATAGGTATTCTTGCCTAAGAGCCTGGCATCTGAAAGTTGGAAGGAACATTGTTCAGTCAAAGTCTGGCAAAATCAAAGGCCCTCAGGAGTTGACAGAAAATATAATGAGTGCAGAAGCCAAGTACAGGCAATAGGGAAGGGTGAGGACTGTGGTGAGTGATACTGTAGAGAGAGTGGACAGCTGCTTCTCACTTGTACCAAATTTATGCCTTGTAGGATTGTTGGATCTTCGTAAACCTCCTGGTTTTTAAGTGTAGGCAACTAATTTGATTTTCAAAATAACATTTGTGGGCCAGCATTATACTGGCCAAAGAAAACACACCTGAGGGTCAAATTCAGCCTTCAGGTCCCCAATGTGTGACCTCTGATCTAGTGTAAACCTTCCTCCTCCCCCATTCAAGACTCCCAGCCTCAGTTCTGCATGACCTTGGCTGCCGGCATCAACCCTCCCCCAGTAACAGGTCCTCATGACAGGTCCTCAGCTGAAAGGACACCGGCCCCTCCAGGGGCGCAACCACAAGCGCTTCTCCAGGACTGGCCTTGGTTAGAAAATTCTCTCTGGAGGGGTGCCCCTGGAGGTCCATTCCTTCCTGCTTCCTTCTCGGGAGGCACCTGGGCTCCAGAGTTTCTTACCTCCCCCAGAGCCCACCTAAAGCCTCCTGCGATTTCAACCTTGAGCACCTGAAGTTGTGCGGACAGGCAGACCACCAAGCTCCGATTCCGGCTCTGAGGCAGCTTGGGGATGTTGTCTAGCTCTAGGTGGAACAAGTGAAGTGGATGCTCAGGGCGAGTGGTGCAGCAGCATGGCTGGCGCAGGGCCTGGCCCACAGCGGGGGCCCCCGGAGGGTTTGCTGAATGAGCAGAAGCTGTGTGGGGGGTCTGGAGAGTGGGGTACGGGGCACGGGGCACGTGCTCCAGCCTCAGGCCCTCCGCGGTCATCTCCCAGTTCACGCACCGGAGCCCTCCCCATGCCCTGCCTGCAGACGTTTCCTTCCTCATGGAGTCCTCCTTGCCGCATGCACATGTGTGTATGTGCCCACGCCTATGCATGTGTGTGTGCACACATCTGGTGGCAGGTCGGCTCCGGCCACCTCTAGGTCTTACTGCTTTAAACAGCTGCAGGATGCACTGGCTGAACTGCAAAGTCCAGAAGCTTCCTCAGAGCTGTACCCTCCAGTTGCACCTTGGGGCTCCTCTCCTTTTCACCTCCGGGGGCTCCACCTGCCTATCTGCCCTGCCCTGGCCTCTTGGGACACCTCTGTTCTGACCCAGGCTCCAGTCCCTGAGGGGCCTGGTGACGGGGTGAGAAATGGGGAAGACGAAGGACAGCTGGATTAGAATGCTGCTCTGCCGCTCTCCACTGGGGCCTGAGCAGCTCCCTCCGGCCTCCTGAGCCTGGGATTCCTCATCTGTAAGCAGGAGGATGGCGACCTAGGAATCAATGCCTGCCTTGCGGGCTTGTTGCGAAGACAGGACGGAGCCTGTGCGGGGGTCACTCAGCACAGCTGCCAGGCCCCATGGGGCCACAGCTGGGCCCCTCCCCTCCGGGATCCCCGCCAGGTCTTGGGAAGGCTGGCGGCAGGCAGGCAGGGGCGGGGGATGTTCCTGAGGGGAACGCTGCTTCTGGGAGCCTTCAAATCTCTCCGCAGAGGCAGCTGCCTGGGCATAAGGCTGTGGCTGTCGCAGCGCCAAGAGCGGAGGGCTCTGCGAGCTCCGGAGACGGGCTGGGAAGCCGCTCCTCAGGCAGCACCGCCCACCCCTCGCTCACGCAAACGGGCCCTCGGGGAGCACTGGCAGGGGGTGAGCAGAGCGTGCGCGCCTGTGCTTGCAGAAACGCTAAGTACCTTGCACAGTTTCCTCCTGCTGGTCAGCGTCCAAGCTAACCCTCAGACTCAAGTCCAGGGGTCTCGCTGCAGGCAGGGCAGTCCCCGGCCGTTCTTGGGCCCTGTTTTGGCATTCTCTGGGGAGATTCTGACCACCACGGGGACACCGGGGACAAAGGGGCTCACCGTCCGGCCAGGCCATGGCCCGTCCTGTCCTCACCCCAGTCTCTGCTCCTGCTTCTTCCCTGAGGAGACAGTGGTAGGTTGGCGATGGCTGTCGTACTGGGCCAGGAGTTCTTAGTGCTGCTCGTGCCTTTGACACTGGCCTTGTGATTACTTGAACCTCAGTTTCCCCAACTGTCAAGTGGGGACGATGGTGCCGGGCTGTGGTGAGGACCAGACGGGTGCTGCACGGAGAATCGCCCCGCAAGGGCTGCTCCTTGGCTGTGAAGGTGGAAGGCCGGGCAGATGTGGGTGGGCCTGAAGAAGGACTTCCTCTCCTGGCCCTGCGGGTGGCTGGATGCTGGACCTGTAGCCGCAGGTCGGTCCCTGGCCACACAGAGGACGGGGCTGACCCCTGTGGTGGCTCCAGGCTGAAAGCTGTTTTGCACTTGGACCCGGTCTACTGAAGCACAGGGAGGAACAAGGGGTACAGCCAGCGCAACGGCAGCATCTGCAGCCCTCTGTCCACAGGCGACATCTGAGTCTCGGGGAGGTCAGGTGGCTGCCCCAGGCCTGGGAAGGTAGGGCTGGGCTGGAGGGTGTGAGAGTGCCAGACCTGGGGGTGGTGCTCGCAGGCACAGACCTGGGCGGCACTTTTATTAATCTAATCTTTCTACCTGCCTTGGCCCAGAGAAGGAGCTGCGGAAGGTATCGGAGCACAGTCTCACCAAGCGCCAGGCAATTCACCATGTCCTTGCTGAGGGCTCCCCATGGCTCCCAGCCCGCGAGGGACACACAGTATTTACTGACTCATTGCACGGCCGAGTCACCACCCACTCATTCATTCATTCCACACCCCTGGCCGGGGCCGGCTCGCCCTGCAGCCCCAGGCGTCCTGTCTCCTGTGCACCGGGCTCTCTGTGGCAGGTGCCCTCGGGAGTTCCTACAGGCAGGGCGGTGGCTCGGAGCCTGGCTAGGCTGGTGCTTGGTGATGGCCAGGGAAGCTGAGCTCCAAGGGTGGCAGACACGGGGGTAGGCACGAGCTGCAGAGGGGACCCCCGCAGCCTCGGTGAAGCTGACCACTGCCCAAGAGCTGCTCATAACTAATTCCAGCTCAAGTGTGAAGGACACACTGTTTTCCTCGTCCCAGTGGGGTTGGAGCGCAGAGAGTGAAACTTAATTCAACAGCAGGAGCCTGGGATGGGGGAGTCCCTGGGCCACACGCATCTTGGAGGAAGGATGTTCTCAGAGCCCTCAGGCTGCGCAGAAGCCTCATCCTGAGCCTTTGCAATAAGAAGAGCAGGTAAAGGTGGGAAAACTCTAGAAGAAGGAGTAAGGCCTAGCTCTGTCCCCTACTGGCAAACCCCTTAACCTCTCTGAGCCTCAGTTTCTCATTTGTAAAATGGGAACCACAGCAGTGCCCACCCCTTAGGTTGCTGTGAGTATTAAATGAGATAATACAGGCAATGTGGACAGAACAGTGCCTGGCGTATAGCAAGTGAGTATTAGTTATTTCTAGCATTCATTCACTCATTGATGCATTCCCACAAGTATTTGTCAAGCACACATTATGTGCTGGGCCTCGGGGATGTTGTAGAAAACAAGGTTCCAGATGTGCTGGAGCTTATAGATTCTAGCACCAGATACCTACTGCAGCAGCTGCTCTGTGGGTGACGTAAGTTCCGGGGCATGAACCTGATTTTTAAATTGCAAAGTGATGATAATGATAAGAATCACAAATCCGGGCTGGGATGGGAAGTGGGCATCCTTTTCCCCAAATGCCTCCTGGCAGCTGGCTGTGAGGCAGATTACACGTGGGAGGCTGGAGGCAGAAGCCCCGTCTGTTGGGGCCACGGGTCTCCTGAACGCAGAGTAAATCAATATGGTCAGGACGGGGGGTACGCGCCGCAGGGCTGTTTGGCTGTAAGCGCGGAAACGCAGCCATGCGCTGGAAGAAGAGGGGAGTGACCGTGCAGACGCATAGACTGCACTGGGCGGCTGGGGCTGCTTAGCCACCTTTACCACCCCTGGGCTAGGCTGCCCTCTCTCCGCATGGCTCCCACCCCCTCCCACAGCACGCAGGGGCTCCCCGCTGGCACCTCTGTGGCATGCTCTGCCTGCAGTCCCCAGCCTCAGATGGGACCAGCCTAGCCTTTCTTCCGTGGGCTCTAGGATGCGCCATCCCCACTTGGCCGTGCCAAGGCCATCTCCATCTGTGCTGAAGCCCCCAGTAGCCCCTCACCGCCACCCCTAGCCTGGCTGGCAGGGTGGGCACGAGGCAAGCCCGAGAGCGAGCCTGCCTTTGTGCTCAATGCCCATCTGAGCCCCCAACCCCAGGACCGCACGACTGTGAAATCCCCCCTCTGCAAGGGCGGGATGCTGTGGGCACACAGAGACATAAGCTTGTGGGCGTGATCTGGCCCTGCCTTGGTAGCTTGGGGTCTCCCAGGAGAGGCCAAGAGGTCCCCGAATGGTGACAAGTGGGACACTAAGAAGCCAAGGGATCTGGGCAGGGCTGGACTCTCTGTGACCTGGGAGGCCTGGCCAGCCAGGGCCCTGGCAGGATGGTCCAGCAGGTTTAGTTCCCATGTGCCCCACAGGTGGGGGCAGCAGAGTCACCCCAGCACAAGGTGACCACCGCTGTGGGTCAACAGGCCCGGGAATGAGGCCCTGATAGGTGCTGTTTGTAGACAGGAAACAATGGGATGCCTTTGCCAGTGTTCACACCGGGGCTTTGGCTTTCATGCCTGGCTTTTCTGTTCCCACTGAGCAGCCTTCTTCCACCCCGCCCTCAGGTGAGGTCACATCTCCCCAAGCCTTGCCCCTGTCGCACCCCGGTTTAGAGGTTCCTCGGGGCAGCCTGAAGTCGGGCTGCTTCCTGGCCTGGGCTGGGGCTGCCCCTCGGACCTGTGCGTGCCCACTTGTAAGATGGACTTGTGATTTAAGTCCCATCAGAAAGAGTCGCTGTCAGTTTTCAATAAACCCTCAGGAAAGCATTGCACCAATGTATAATGACGCTGTCACGGTGTCTCACTGTTTCGGTCGCTATTGTCATGATTATTACGAATGCCGCTGCTCTGACTTGGCAGTTGAAATGTTCCTCCAAGCTTCTCAAAACCACAGTAAAAACAAGCCAGTCAGAGTGACGTTCCTTCGTTCACTCAAATATGTCTGTTCCCCACCTACAATATGTCAGGCACTGTTCTGGGCCCTGGAGACCACAGACCAGGCTTAAGAACAATCCCCCCCTTTCCAGCCCTGCTGTGTCTGAGCAGACAACAGTGCCCAGAGGTGGGAGGTAGGTCTGGGGGCACACTTTGAGGCTGAGCATCCCAGAGGAAGCCAGCGCAGCCAGAGGACAGCGGTGCTGGCGTGTGTGGTGGAGGGGAAGAAGTGTCATCCCCTGCAGCTGACCAGGGGACTGCAGTTTAGGGAGGGGTCCTTGGCCGGGGCCAGCAGTGGCAGAGCTGACCCTGCGCCTCCTGCCTCCTCGCCCACCATCCCCGACGCGTCTCAGGGAGTCGAAGGTGTGTGTGCAGCACACCTGCCCTTGCAGGGCCAGCTGGACAGCAGGGAGCTCCAGAAGATGGAAAAGAAAGTCAAACCGACGGCACTGACCTTCTGCTGGGTGTCCACTCACTTCCGTGGGTGGGCAGACTCCACAGGTCCCAGACGGAGCTGCTTTTCTCACAAATGGCTTTCCCTTTCTGTCTTCCTAAACACAAACAGGGCAAATTCATTTACGGGTTCATTTATTCGTTCATCACAATTTTATTAAACCAGGCACAGTATTAGGCACTGGGGCTTAGTAAGGAGCAAAGTGGGTTGAATCCCTGCCCTCCAGGAGGTCACATTTTGGTGTGTGTTGTGGTGGTGGGTGAGGGATGAAACCCTGATAAATCCTCGTGTGTGTCAGGCAGTGCCTAGGGATGGGGAGGAGGGGCGAGAGCGCCTGGCCCCTGGGCTGCTCAGGGGGGGCCCGCACCTCTGGCTTCCTCTGTGGGCCCTGAGACACCCAGCTCTGCTACCTGTGCCCAGACAGTGGCCCCCATTCCCCCCACTGCTCCCCACCTGGGTCTGGCCTTCGTCCCGTCCTGCCTGGCCTGGTGCCCCCCACTGCAGCCTTCCTGGGACACCCTGTGCTCCTGCCACTCAGGGGGTCAAGCCCCCCTCAGGCTGCTGCTGCTCTGGTGAGGGTGCAAGTGAGCTCCGTGTGCCCAGGGCTCTTCACACCAGGCCTCATCCTCCCTCCTGGCCTCACCCCTGCCGGGTGCTGACCCTCAGTTAGCTCCAGTCCCACTAAACCTTGCCCAAGTCACAAAGCACCCTCATGCCTGTGTGCCATTGTGTACATGATTCTCTCCACGTGACTGTCTTTCCCCACTTACCTCCTTCAGGGACCAACATGGCCTCTCTGAGCCTCTGAAGTGCATTCCTACATCCGTAAAGCAGCAGTAACACCAGGCTGTTGTGAAGGTTAGGGAGCTGCTGTACGTAGAGCACCTGCACAGTAACAGCTCATGGACCGGCTCTGCATGTACTAGTTTCCAACCCCCGCGCCTCTGTGAAGAGGGAGCCACGGTGGGCTGAAGAGGGAGAGCGTGATCTGATCTGTGCAGGAAGGTCTCAGGGCGGTGGGGCTGCTGATGGTTCGGGTGGCAGTAAGCAAACCTAAGGCAGGGTGGTGAGGGCAGGTGGGGACATGAGCCGTTGAGCTGGTGATCCTGGCCGGGGGAGGAGGCTGAGGTGGGGAGGGGGACAGTGCCACCAAGCTGTCCATTTGGGACATGGAGGTGGGGTTGGGAAGGAGGGAGAGTGGTGGCAGGTCTGGAGAGAAGGGGCATGTTTGGGAGGAGCAGGGGTGGGGGGACAAGTGGAGGGACAAGTGGAGTGGTTGGGGGACAAGTTCCCACAGGTGAGGCCTCAGGACACAGGTCAGGGCTTGCAGAAAGAGAGAAGACTGGGAGTCCCAGGGACCTGCCCGAGGTCCCAGGCCATGGCTGGGCAAAGTGCCTCTGGCCTGGGGACTTGACCCATCAGACCCGCTGTGTCCAGAGATGGTGGAAACCTCCCATCTTTGCTGTTCCAGGGCGTGGATGGGTGCCAGATCGGGCAGAGCACAGGGTGCCAGGCGTCGAAAGCATTTTCCCCATGAAACCCAGCACTGACCTGGCAGAGCCAAAGTGCCAGGCATGGATGGGTTCTGGGGACACAGGCTGGCTCGGGGAGCTCAGGGTCTTCGGGGGCGACAGATGTGCAAACAAACACGTGATCACCATGACGACACAGGCGCCCAGAAAATGGGGCATCTCAGAGGGTAGGAGGGTCAGGGAGGGCCTCGTGGAGGTGACGCTTGAGTCAAATCTTGCCACCTGTGCCATTTTCTGGAACTTTCTGTACTATTATTTATGTAGTAGTTTTCTTTAAATTAATTTACTTAAGAAAACACCCTTCAATTTATTTCACAGGAAACCATACCATTCCATAAACAGAAAACCATATGACATGCTGTTAGTAGAAGGCACTACAAACAAAAAACGTGTTCGATTTATTCAATTCTATCTGGATGCTGCTGCCTGCAGGACAGCTCTGAGCTGGAGGCCTGCCCTCTTTGTTAAGAAGCGAGATTAATGAGTGTCAGAAAGATGTTAAAGCTTGCTAGCACCAAACGCCTTGATACAATTAGCAATTGTTGAAAAAGAACTTATTTACAAGGGAAAAACTTTCTTCTGGTGCAGCACGTGTCATTTTTGCAGTGGTACCAGCCTCGTCCAGGGGGCGAAAACGTCTTATAGGGCGAGGTGAACCTTGCCAGCCTTGCGTGAGTGTGCCTGTGTGAGTGTATGAGTGTGCATATATATGTGCACACACATGTGCATGCATGTATATGTTGAGTATGTGTGCCATTGTGTGTCGGCGTGTGAATGTGTGCGAGCATGTGTGTGCGCGTGTGTGTGTGCAGTGCATGTGAGTGTGTTAGTGAGTGTGTGTGTACACATATAAGTGTTGGTGTGAGGGCCCCGGGGAGGGCATCCGTGGCAGAGACACAGAGTTGAGAACTCTGGACGTGTCGGGGACGTTGCTCCCTTCAGTGGGGCCGCAGACACGTGCCGTGGCTGTGGCGGGGTGAGGCAAGGCGCAGGTCTGGCCCTGAAACCCGCTGTCTCAGGGAAGCCTCGCACTTTGCTGGAGGCCTGGGGGCCTGGGCGTGGTCGGCTGACATGCTGACTCAAGGTGGGCCCAGAGGCTGGAGGCTCAGGGGTTCTGGGGAGGGGGTGTGTGGAAAGGAAGCCTTTCTTGCCCCACCCTGCCTCCAGAGGCCTCACCTGGGGTCCCTGAACCCGATCCACGCTCCTCCCAGGAGAAGCGCCCGGCTTAAGGAAACCTTTCCCTCAACTGTGTCCAAACCCACCCGTGGGCTCTGTGACTGCGTGCACAGCGTGTGTCTGCATTTGCTTGCACACCTGCAAACATGGCATGTGTCTGTGAGTACATGCTGTGTGCAGTGCACGTGTGCCCACGTGTACACACATGCGCAGATGCACTTGCACATGCAGCACCCTCTCTCACCAGCCTGAGCAGCCCAGGCTCTGGGTGGAGGGACCTCTCCTGCGCAGAAAGCTCTCTGACCCTGCCTGCCTCTCCTGTCCACATTTGCAGAGGTTGTGCAGCCTGCCTAAGGTGCCATGGTACACACTCCATGTCTTTTTGCAGGAAATTTATTTGGAAAATTCTGGAATTTGGGAGGTCATCTGATGCTTTGAGGCAGAAAGAGCAAATAAGATAGGAAAATGAGCTTGGGACGGGGCTTCCATCTGAGCCACGACTTCCCAGGGAGCGGGAGGGACGGTGGGCGTGGGCGCGGCTGGGGCAGGCAAGGAACGCCCAGGCGCTGACTCCCCCCCACGCCAGGCCCCGGCACAGTGTCAGGGTTAGGAGATCCATGGAGACAGAACTTAGCTGCTGATGCAGATGGGTTTGGGTGATTCTAAACTTCTAAGGGACACGTACTTGGTCTTCTTGAAGCTTCAGCTCCCTCAGCTATAAAACGGGCCCAAGCGATGGCACCTGACCCTGAGGTTTGTGAGGATTGGATGAAATTAGGCACGAGGTGACTTAGCACCGTACCTGGCACATAGTATATTATAGACGAAGAAACAGAGGCCCAGAGAGGTTAACAAATCTGGCAGGGCCACACTGCCCCGAGTGAGAGCTGAGCGTCAAGGCTGGCTTGTCCTGGACCCCTGGCCTCCCATGGCATCACGTTGCTGGGGGCAGAGATTCTCTCCCAAAGTGCCCTGCAGGGTGTGTTCTGGACTGTCCGCAGCTGCCATGACAGAGCCCCGAGGCTCCACATGAGGACATGCGGACCCGAGGACTCTGACTGAGGCCGGGCACCCCTCCGTGCCTTAGGGGAGCCTGTCCCGCATGAGTCAGGGCACAGAGGACTTCTGTGGTGAAGCCTCCTGGTCAACCGAGCTTTCCTCGTATCTTCAGGGTCCAAGTTGCGGGGGGAAAGCAGATCTTAGCCACCCTGGGTGGCTGTTAAGCATGCCCAGGCCACTGACGGGAAAGTGTCCCCAAACCGGAGACCCAGGCTCCCATTCACCAGCAAGTCCCGCTGATTCTGTCTCTAGAAGACCCCACCAACCACGCCGTCCACAGCTTCCGGCCTGCACCCCTGGGCTTGCCTCTCCTGCCCGTTGTCCAGGGGGCCTTTCTAGGGCTGGGGCCTCAGTGGTCCCCACTGCCCACAGGATGAGGTCCCAGCTCCACAGGGTCTTTCAAGGTCTTCAGGTTTCTCTGTCCCCCTGCCTTGAACTTTGTGCCCCTGTCAAAGGCACCTAGTTGGCGCATGCTAATCCCCAGCATGCTCACACCCTCGGGCCATGCCCTCTGCTCCCACCGCCTGGAACACCCTTCGACCTAGAATTCTGACAAATACTTGAGCAATTACTGTCACCCCTCAAGACACAGCTCACCAGCAGCCCCTGCTCTGAAATTCTTTCCTGAAACCCCCTCCCAGCCCTCAGCCCCCTCCATACCCAGACACTCTAGGGCAGATGGTCATTGGTATGTCTGCCACTCCCAGTCCCTGCTGGTTGTTTCCTCGGTGACCAGAGCAGCCCCTGGCATACAGTAGGTGCTCATCAAGTGCTCACGGGTTGGCCTGGGGTGGGGGCATGCCTGGCTTGGTAGGGCCCCGCTGTCACTCAGATCTGGCGTAGTGAGCCCGGATCGTACCTGTTCTAACCTCAGTGGCTCCGAGCCAGGCCAACTTGAGAACCTCTTTTCTGCCCGCTCGTGCTCAAAGCCTTCCAATAATTCCCGACCCCACCCCTCCGGAAAACAGAGAGCTCCTTAAACACAAAAGACAACACAACCCAGTTGAGCATACACCCATTGGAGCTGTGCCAGCCAGGGAGTGTACCGCGGAGGACACGTCCCTTTTCCAATCTCCCATCCACCTGTGTCTTGGGCTGTCCCCAACTGGGCAGGGCTGCACTGCACCGAACCCCACCCCAGATGCTCACAGAAGGAGGAGGCTGCTCTCCAGCAGGGATGTGCTGGGTGGTGACAGGGGTGCCCCCACCGTTGCTGCCCTCAATGCCAGGGCTCCATCCCCATCCGGCAGGCCCCGGGCACCTGAATCTGGCTTCTTTTGGCATCACCCCCGCCTGACAAAAAGGATATGGCTCTTCCTGTCCTGGTTGGGTGGGCACTCATTCTTGTGGAGAGTGGCTGGGCTGAGGGGCCTGGGAATGGGCTGTCCTCTCTGCGTGGCTTGGGGTGGAGGAGCCAGGCCTTCCCTGCACCTGGAGCAGTGGGGTGGGGCGCTGACCATAACAACTGGGGCTATTATTTGATCTCTGCTCCCTCTTCCTGGAGCATTCTCCCAGCTCTGCTCTGCGGTTCCTCTTGCTCATGGCTCAGCACTCCTCTAAAGAGGCTTCTCCCCTGGGAGCCACCCTCCCGCTGGATCTGACGCCCTCTCGACGTGCCTGCAGACCAGGGACTGATGTCTGTGCAGCCACCGGCCCAGCGGGCTTGCTCTGTTGCCCAGCACTATGTTTCAGAAACATTGGAATTAGTTGTCAATGTTTTAAAATTTATGACTTCCCTTGACAAGTCGGGCGAGCAGGTAAGCTGGGCCCACATTTCCAGACACTACCAATGGTGGGGGCTGAGCCCCTGCTATGACCTTTGGACAGGGCAGGATCTCACAGTCCCCAAGCAGCTGCTAACATGCGGACAGTACCTGCCTGGACCCTGTTTGCATTTGAGTTTTCCACCCCAGTTCCCAGAATGCAAATTCCTGCAGGGAGAGGGCTGAGGTTTACCCAGGGTTAAGCACAAGCACAGTACACAGGCAGCACCAGCCAGTGTCTGCAGGACTGTCAGAAGGAGGCATCTCAACAGGCCAAAGCGGGGAGGAATATTTTTAAAAAAAAGATGTTGAGCTGAGTCTTGGAGTGGCAGAGATTATACCCATCTGAGAAGTGCCTCCAGGTGGGAGGAATGGTCTGGCAAAGGCTCACAGTTGGGAGAGGACATAGCACAGCAGGGGAGCTGGAGGTGGCGCAGCCAGGCCGGAGTCCAAATGTCTGTGGGGTCATGGCTGTGGATGAGGTTGGGAACACCTGAGCCAAATCCTGAAGGGCAAGTGGGTATTTACGAGGAGCTAGATAAGCCTCGGGAGAAAATTCCAGAGGAAGGAGTCACAGCAGCTAAACAGAGAGAGGGAGAGAGAGCATGTCGCTCGTGTTCATGCACGGCAAGGAGTTCACTGTGACCACAGGGCGTGTGTCAGGCAGAGAACATCCATGCAGGAGCCAGTCAGCCTGGGGAAAGAGGGCCATATCGCAAGCTTAGCTGAAGACGTTCTTTTTCTTGTTCCCCCGAAAGCAATGGGTGTGATGTGGTTGGATTTTTGTGTTAGAAAGATTCCTTTGATAGACCAACAGCTGTAGTCAGTTTTAACATACACTTCTTGGAATAGATCAATCAAACCAAAAAAGATTTGGAAAAATCAATAGACATAATTCATAAACTCAAGTTTACATAGGCATATAAAATGGTGCACAGGCAGAGAATGCAAATTCTTTCCAAGCACCCATGGCGCATTCACTAAAATGGTTCTCGTGCAAGTCCTCAAAGGGGACCTCCATGCACCCGAGAGCAGCAGCATCATACAATCTATGCTCTCTGATGATTGCACAATAAAATCATAAATCAGTGGCAAAAAAGTAATTGCAAACATTCTGTGTGTCTGGAAACCATATAACATACTAGTAAATTACACATGAATTAAAGAGGAAATGTCCAGGAAAAATTAAAAAATACTTAAGCCTGAATGGCTGTAAAAATGCCATATGCCCAAATTTTGAGACATGGCTAAAACAATTACAGGAAAATATATAGTTTGAGATACGTTCATCAAGAAACAAGCAATAATGAAACAAATGAGTTAAGCATTCAACTCAAGAAGTTGGTAAAAAGCAACAAAGCAAAAGAGAAGAAAGAAGAAGGAATGAAATAATAAAATAAAGAAATCAAGGACAAAAGCTCTTTCTTTGAATAAATTGATATGACTGATCAAAGAAAAAAGAACAAATATGCAAATACAATATATATTAAAAATGAAAATCACTACAAAGAAATGATATTCTAAGAATATATTAATAGTATGAATAATAAATGATAATAAATTGATGAACCTAAGCAAAATGGATAAATTCCTGGAAAACACAATATCGAAAATAAGCTCAGGAAGGAGTAGAAAATTTGAATAGGTCAGTAGTTATTTAAAAAATTGAAATGATAATCACAGGTTTTTTTTCACCAAAAAAGTCTAGGCCCAGATAGTCTTACAGGTGAGTTTTATCAAACTTTCAAGGAATATATAATTGCTCTCTTATCCCAGAATTAGACAAACAGGAAAGGTGTCAATTCATTTAACAGTGTTAACTAGTATAACCTATTAATAGATTCTAGAAATTACAGACATTTCACTCATAGCTTGGTAAACATGGAGTTTGTCCCAGGAATGCAAGGATAGCTAAACATCAGGAAATCTATCCATGCAATTCTTTCTATTGATGAGTGGAAGGAAAAAAATCATACGATTATTTCAATAGCACTTGAAAAATTCTAACTTATATTTCTGATTAAAAAAACCTCTAAGGAAACCAAGAATTAAGGGGAATTTCCTTAATTTGATAAAGGTCATATACCAAAAACCTATAGCAGAATCATAATTAATGGAGAAAATTCAGGCTTATTTCCATTAAGATTTAGAACAAGGCAATTATACTTACACTATCACTGCTATTTTTTTAAGCATAGTGTTTTAGGGTCTGGCCAAAGCTATAAAACAAGGAAAAGACATAAGAGGTGTAGGGTTAAAGGGAAGAGTATAGACACTCATTTGTAGAAGATATGATCAACTGCATGGAAAGCCCAAGTAAATCAACAGGAAAATTATCAAAACTAGTAAGAAAACACATCAAGGTTGCAAGATAAAAGATTAACTTAAAAATATTATCAGCATTCCTTTATACTGGGGCTGGCAAACCTTCTCTGTAAATGGGCAGATACTAACAACTTTAGGCTTTGTAGGCCACATGTGTTTTCTATAACATATTCTTTTTCTTTTCTTTTCTCTTCTTTTTTAAAACAACCTTTAAAAGTATAAAAACAATTTTTAACTCACGGGTCATAGGAAAACAGGCCATGGGCTGGATTTGACCCGTGGGCCACAGGTGCTGCTCCCTGTTCTGTGACAGCAATACTAGCCAGAACATCTAATGGAAAATAAGAGACTATTCACAGTATCACAGGAACTCTAAACTATCTAGGAATTAACCTAACAAAAAATGAGCAAGACCTTCTTGGAGAAAGCAAACTCTCTACTAAAGGAAATTTTTAAAGATTTGAAAAAACAAGCAGATGTTCTACATGCGTAAATGGGACGAGTTAACATAATAAAGGCGTTAACAACCTCCAAAGTAATCTATATGTGAAAAGCAATCCTAATAAAAACTTCAGCTGGATTTCTCAAAGATACCAACACACACATTCTAAAGCTTATATGGAAGAATAAAGGTCGATGAATAGTAAGTCAATTTTGGAAAAGAAGAGCAAAATTGGGTGTGTGTGGCGGACACTGCATTTTGTCCCACCACACCCTCTCTCTGATTTTTTCTCTTAGCCTAGAACCCCCCAGTTTTAGCCAAGCACATGGCTGCCCAGCCTGTGACCATATTTCCCAGCATCTCTTGCAGCAATGGACTGTGAGCAGAAGTGTGAGCTGCTTAAGGACATCTCTCTGCTTCCCACTTGCCAGAACATTCAGCCAACCTCTCCCTGGTGAATGAGTATCGTGTCCAAGGGAACAGAGGAGCAAAAAAGTTGGTGGAACCTGGAAATCTGGGTGACTATATGCAGTGGGACTGTTGTCCTACCCTGGACAGCCTGCCAGTTGAGACATTTACACAAAAAAGAAATAACTTTTTCATCTTGCTAAGGCTGCTGCTGTTTGATCTCTATTAGAACAGCCAACCCAATATCCTAACTCATACAGTGGGGTACTCGCTGTGCCAGGTAATAAGCACATTGTAAGCTACAGTCACAAAATGAGGTGCTGGAGCAGGAGCACACGGACAAAGACAGGAGAACAGAACAGTGAGCTCAGAAATAGTCCCATGAATATGTGGGGACCAGACAGAGTAGCGGAGATGGCAGCACAGGGCAACAGGGAAAGAATGGACTTCGACAGATCACATCGGGACAGCCGACTCACGGCATGGAGAAAGATAAAGTTGTATCCTTACCCTAAACCATATAAAAAGAGAGATTCCAAAGGAATTTAAGATCTAAATGTGAATGGTAAAGTTATAAGGTTAATAGGCAGAAGTATACAAGTTTTTTCTGTATGTGTGTGACCTAGCATGAGAAAAGAGTATTTTATTTATTACAAATTTTGTGCATACACAAAAAATGATGAGATCAGTAGAATGAACCCTTCTGTATTCATCACATTATGCTCAACAGTCATTAATATTTTGTCTATCTTGTTTTTTGCTTTCATGTAAAAAAGTAGAGAAAAATATAATTAATAATCATGCACCCCAAGCTCATATTTAGCTGGGATGCCCAGTTATTAAAATAGTTCCATCTAGGCAGGTAAATATCTGCTGTCCTAAGATCTCTGACACAACCTTCTTCACCATCTCCTCACTTTGTTTTGTTGTAGTATTTTTTTTTTTTTTTTTGAGACAGAGTCTCACTGTGTTGCCCGGGCTAGAGTGCCGTGGCATCATCTTAGCTCACAGCAACCTCAAACTCCTGGGCTCAAGTGATCCTTCTGCCTCAGCCTCCCGAGTAGCTGGGACTACAGGCATGCGCCACCATGCCCGGCTAATTTTTTTTTCTATATATTTTTAGTCGTCCAATTAATTTCTTTCTATTTTTAGTAGAGACGGTGTCTCATTCTTGCTCAAGCTGGTCTTGAACTCCTGAGCTCAAACAATCCGCCCGCCTCGGCCTCCCGGAGAGCTAGGATTACAGGCGTGAGCCAC